>JARGCV010000018.1:9802500-10037500 GCA_034064705.1 Bothrops alternatus | reverse complement strand
GGCTCATACAAAGAGTCTAATACTAAATTGTAAACCACACAAGTAAATGAAAAAAGTGTATTTGTCTTGTTTAGAAAGCGTTCTCTACAAAAAGTTGGTTGTTCCCCTTTTTTCTTCCTTTTTTTCCTTTTTAAAAATTGTAAATAACTAATGTTATGTATCTGTGTGCCTGAAACTTGCATACTCTTCTAATATTGCCCACAACCTCAATAGAGGCTAACTGTGATAATGACGATGACACTTTGGTACAATTTAGATGTCCATTTGGTGGCTCCTGTTAAGATGCATCAGTATAAAATGTTACTGTATTAACTGTTTCATTGTAATTGTGTATTGTGAAAAATATACATTTGGAAGGCATGGGCTTGCCAGTACCACAAAAACTGTGTTGTACATAATGTATAGATTTTAAAATGGGAAAATAATGAGCATCTGTGAATAATGAAATGTCTTTTTTTATAATCTTGAATGGCAAATAACCCAATAGCCTGCATACCAGAAGACGTCTGTGATTGTTCTATTACTTGAATAGTCCTGCAGTCTTTTTTTTAATGTTTACAATTATCCCGTTTTAGAAGAGAGACTTTAATGCCATTGCCTCGTTACTTGTTTTATGCTGTAATCTAGTTTATTTTATGTAAGATGTATATTGAATGCTTTCATTTTTATACTTGCCTTAAATAATTTGGCAATCAGAATTAAAAAAAAATGCTGTTTTTTGTATTTTCTGGTGTCACATGATTATTCAGAGATCGTTGGACATAGAACACTTTCTCATATTTATACAAGAATTCTGATCAGAATTTGGGAAAGGAAATTCTAGTACAGAATACAGCAGAAGTTCAAATCCTATCTTTTGTCTTTTCCTTTCTTAAACACAGTGTAACATGGACTCGATTGACATGCCCTTAACTTTGGGACCCTGGGAACTGTCTGAGCAGTCTGGAAAGGGGCTTGTAGAATAAAATTTACAGCTAAAGAGTAGGATAATGCTGCTAGCTAGAGAGTTGAAATGGACTGCCACAGCCCAATCACAGGGGGCAGGTTGTCTCTTCTTCTCCAGGGGATAATCTGCAATAGAAATAGGAAGGGTAGAATAATTAAAGTTTCTAAGTTTTGGGGTTGAATGCTGAAGGTGTCAGAAGAAAAATAAATGGAAACTGAAGAAAAGCTAAGCTACCTCAGGAGGAAGAATGAAATTTTGGGACCCCTTTGAAAACCTTGGTTATTATCATACAGCCCTTACTTGACCCTTTCAGGAGAATCATACCTGTTTGGGGCTTGGGTATTTTGCAATTGTTTTGGTTTATTTGTTTCTTATAATTTAATAATGGACTTTACTGTGAGAGGAGCTGGCATCTATTCAGTTTTAAAGTAGTGGTATCATTCAAGCCATAAAGTCAGTGAAAAATTGAGTTCCACCTATATAGGTGAAATTGCTAAATGCAGAACTATAGTAGACTGAAGTTCCAGAGGCTCTGCTGAACTACCCAGCTAGAATGAGAATGTTTGATTTTTCAAGATTTAAGGCAAAAACTCCAGATCGGGTGAACAGGGCAATACTGGTGGATGTTGTCGCTCCTTCTCTCACCAATTCCTGAGGCAGCATGTTGCATTGGTTAATAATAATAATAATAATAATAATAATAATAAAGTTGGAAGGGACCTTGGAGGTCATCGAGTCCAACCCCCTGCTAAGGCACGAAACCCTACACCATTTCAGAAAGATGGCTGTCCAGTCTCTTCTTAAAAACTTCCAGTGTTAGAGCATTCACCACTTCTGGAGGCAGGTTGTTCCATTGGTTAATTGTTCTAACTGTCAGGAAGTTTCTCCTTAGTTCTAGGTTGCTTCTCTCCTTGATTAGTTTCCATCTGTTGCTTCTTGTCCTGCCCTCAGGCGCTTTGGAGAATAGCTTGACTCCCTCTTCTTTGTGGCAGCCCCTGAGATATTGGAACACTGCTATCATGTCCCCCCTCGTCCTTCTCTTCGTTAAACTAGACATACCCAATTCCAGCAACCATTCCTCATATGTCATTGTAAAGTGGTATTAATACTTCTAGTGATCTTGATTCTATCCCTCTGTTAATGCAGCCCAGCACTGAGTTGGCTTTTTTGGCAGCTGCAGCACACTGCTGGCTCATATTTAAGTGATTGTCCACTAGGACTTCGAGATCCCTCTCACAGTTACTACTATTGAGCAAGGTACCCCCTATACTATACCTGTACTTTTGGTTTTTCTTGCCTAAATGTAGAACCTTACTTTTTTCACTGTTGAATTTCATTTTGTTAGATAGCACCCAGTGTTCAAGTCTGTCCGGGTCCTTCTGTATCTTAAGCCTGTCTTCTGGAGTGTTGGCTATTCCTGCCAGCTTGGTGTCATCCGCAAATTTGATGAGTTCCCCATCTATCCCCTCGTCCAAATCGTTGATGAAGATGTTGAAGAGCACTGGGCCCAGAATAGATCCCTGGGGCACCCCACTACACACTTCCCTCCATGTAGATGTGGTTCCATTGAGGACCACACGCTGAGTATGGCTGGTCAGCCAGCTATGGATTCATCTGGTGGTGATTCTGTCTAACCCGCATTTTTCTATCTTATCGAATATCAGGTTGTGATCTACTTTATCAAATGCCTTATTGAAATCCAAGTAAATTATATCCACAACATTCCTCTGATCCATTAATTTTGTCACTTGGTCAAAGAATGCAATAAGATTTGTCTGGCATGATCTATTTTTGACAAACCCATGTTGGCTTTTACTAATGACTTTGTTTGCCTCAAGGTGTTCGCTGATTCATTGTTCGATTATCTTTTCCAGGATCTTCCCAGGTATTGATAGGTCTGTAATTTCATAGGTCCATTTTTTTTCCTTTTTTGAAGATGGGAACTACATCAGCTCTTTTCCAGTCCTCTGGTAGTTACCCAGTGCTCCAAGATCTTTGAAAAATATAGTTCAGTGGTTCTGAGATCACATCTGCCAGTTCCTTGAGAACCTTGGGGTGTAATCTATCTGGTCCTGGTGATTTGAACTTGTCTAGGCTGGACAGGTGCTCACTTATCATTTTCTTGCCTATCTTAACTTGTGTTTCTATACTGTTTTTTATGGCACTATTTTTGATAGGTTGGTCTGCTTTTTCCCTTTGTATAAAGACAGATGCAAAAAATGAATTAAATAGTTCTGCTTTCTCCCTATTGCTTGTCACCTTCTTGCCACTTTCGCCCACTAATGGCCCAATCATTTCCTTCACTTTTTTCTTGTTTTTTACATGTTGAAAGAAGCTTATTTTGTTATTTTTGACTTTGGTCACAAGCCTTAGTTCATTTTGAGCTTTAGCTTTCCTCACTTTGTCTTTACAGGCTCGGGCTATTTGTTGATATTTTGATTTAATTATGTGCCCCTCTTTCCACTTTCTATACTTGTCCTTTTTATCTTTCAATTTATCAGAGAGTTCTTTATGCAGCCATACTGGTTTCTTTTGAGAGCTGTTATTTTTTCTCTTTGTTGGTATTGTGCTAGACTGGGCTTCTATTATCTCGCTTTTCAGAATTTCCCAAGCTTCTTGAGTTGTTTTCTCCTGGAGGATTCTCATTCATGGAATCCTTCCCAAGCCCTCTCTAAGTTTATTGAAATTAGCTCTCTTGAAGTCCAAGACTCTAGTTTGACTATGTTCTATTGCTTGTGCTTCCATAATGTTGAATTCCAATATTGCATGACCTCAGCTGTTGCTGGCCTTGCTTTCTTATTCTCATTCCAGAAACAATCTTTGCCCAAAACAAAATAGTCCCACTGTAAAAATTAGACCCAAACACCTAAAATGTGTTTAGAAACAACTTCTTTATGCATTTAACCTGTTGTGTATGCCTCATCAGCCTCATTTTTCCATGTTTATAGTATTTCCATCTATCTATAGATTATATAGCAGCTAAGATTATCAGGTCAAAATTCAAATCCCTATTAATTCACTCCCAGCTAAGTGACTTTTAGACAGACTTGATAACTAATCAATCCCATAGGATTATTGTGAAGATAACATGGTATGTTAAACCACATACATGTATGTGTTCTCTTGTTTTCTTTCAAGAAACTCTAACATTAAAAATCTAAAAATATTAATGAGATTCAGTGGCAACTATTCTTGAATGGATATTAAACAATTCAAGTTTTGTTAAAATTTGATTCTGAATAACCTTCCTGACCTACTTCCTTGATTAGAATGGCTTCTTAATTATGCCCTTTCTCCACATCTTCCACAATAAGAAGCAAAACAGTTCCTCTGACTTCTCTATCAGTATTCTTTTTGGTCAATATTCTTTTTATATCTCATGTCCTTGGCATCTTAAATTATTTTTAAAGTATTAAAACATGCAGCAGACTTATAACCTTCACCAGTTAAAGGGCTCTGTTGTTGTTCTATTTAAATCTTGCTAGAATTTTGTTTTTTGAAATTTGCTTCATTTGACTCTTTCAAAGAAGAGATCATGTCTGTTTCATGTACCAAAGATGGTTCTGATTGGGATTGTAAGACAAGACAGCAATTAATCCACAAGAAGAAGGGATTCATAAAGTTTACACTTTTGAGCATTACACGTATCTGTTAGTTGACAATTTTTAAACTGTACAGCTTATATAAAAATGTTACTAACATAAAATGCCTACAATACTTCAAACTGAGGAATCAAATGATAAAACTAATATATGTGTGTAACTGAAAAAGGTATCATTGTGGAACTTGTTTGTGGAGTCAATACTGTATTCCCCACTAATAAAAACTTAAAAGGGGTTTACATTAAAATGTTTAATTGATTTTCACCTTAGCATTAAGAATTCTGGTATAATATATCTGGTGATATAATTTAAAACTGCCCAAAATTAAGTAAAATATTATTACCCCAATGAATGAGAAGATAATTTTTAGAGCTTTATAACATTTTTGCACCCAAAAGAAAGTATCCAAATTGTTCCTGTGTTAAGTTCTACTCTATGTAGTTTACTTGATATATATTTATTTTTTAAATTAGAATCTTTTTTATTGTATCATTGCAAGCTATTTTAAAAATACACAAAAGTACAAAAAGAAAACTATAACAAAATACAAAAACATACAAAAATATAATAACAATATTAAGCAAAATCAAGAGGAAAATTATGCATCATCAGCTCTATATCAAGCAATACTGTACATGACAATTTCAAATTGGTAAGAAATGATTTACCTGTTAACACTCCCTTTTCTACCCTGGTACCTTGTTAGAACAGCAAGTGGGGTGTGGGTGTGGGTATGGGTATGTTGCCATTACCCCTTCCTAAGATGAGAGAGGGTGGCTGGCCCAAGGTCACTCAGCTAGCTTTGTGTCTTAAGCAGTGGTGGGATTCAGATATGTGAACAACCGGTTCCTGTGTGGATGCTGCTTCCAGAAGTCCATTCTGGGCCTGGGCAACAAAAAATTAGCTACCCATTCTGCTGAAGTGGTGCGAACCAGCTTAAGACAGGACTAGAACTCACAGTCTCCTAGTTTTAATCAAGTTCAATTCATTACTCGACTACAAGCTAAAGAGACTGGACAGTCAGAATCTTTTCCTTTTTTGCCTCATGAGATTGCTGTGATCCTTAATGATAACATTTCCACAGTTGCCCTGTAACATATGAATTGCAGTTCTATAATATATGGAGTGACTCAATCAGAAAACTGCCTTATGTTTTCTTTAAAACTATCCACATGTCAACTGCAAAAATCTGGATGGTCATTAGAAAGCAGCAAAGAAATACCATAAATAATATGGAGTCTGGCATTCCAGATATAATAGCCCCAAGTTTCCTGCTTTGAATTCTGTAATTCCACAATTTAATTAATAGAAATATTGTTTTCCACCTCACTTTGAAAACGTGCTTCATTTTAAATACTGTAACTCATGCTAAAAAGAGCATAATAATGAGATGAATAGATAAGTGGGATTTTATAGCTAGGATAAAAAAGGAGGTATTTTCTCCAGCTCCTTGAAGTCCCTCTCAGAATGCAAAAGTCCAAAATATTCACCACCACCCTTTTTTTTGATGGGCAGCATGTTTGGAATTTTGTAGAAATAGGTTAAAGAAATAAAAGTGATACCTTAACTCTTCAAAGTTTCATGACTTAAGGACTTAAGAGTACAAAAAAGGCCCTATCCCACTCTTCTGCAAAATGAAACTTTTGACATGTCACGTAACAATTCCTCAAACCTGTTGGATATATCACTCCCTTCGTCCAAACTGTTTATTTTCATGATGAAGAATCAAGGAAGGGATCAGTTGATACTGTATTTTCCCTCTCTGTTCTGCTGCCATGACGTACATAAAAGAGTCAAGGCTGGAATAACCCAAGGCTACTCTCTTTGGGACTTTCCATGCTAAGTACAAGCAGGATTCTTTTCAGTGTCTCTGCAAAGTTATATATATGAACTTTCTCTCTATGGGGGAGAGAGAAAGAGAGAGAAATGTCATATAAATTGTTCTTTGATAGCATCGCTTGTCTCTTTATCTCTTGCCTATTGTTTATGTCTCTCTCCCTGCTATTGCCTGCCTTTGTCTCATTTTATCAATGAAGTCTTTTGTTGTTTGCCAATGCTTAATAATAAAGCTATATTTTTGGATAGCTGAACTAAGTGGTGTGTATGCTTGCTCTGTTCTGATAGAGAGAAAGTGCTGGGTGCAAACCAAACTGGAAATTGCTCATAGTACAAAGCTAAAATAGCTTCAAAATTGAAATCCTTAATGTGACAGAAGGGAATGCTTATTAAACAAGAGAAAGCATGTTAAATCTATTGAATGTTAAGGAAATTAAATAAAATGGGATTTAGTTTTTGTTTGGGACTTCTCCACAGTTGTTTGAAGTACACCCCCTGAGATATCACTTAATGGTCAAATGAGGCTCTTGGCCTATTAAAAAGTTGTATAACCCTGTCTGAAGCAGAGCCATGGCTTACGCGCCCGCCCGGAAAGTAAAGGCAGCTCTCGTTCGCTGCCGCCCCGCCACCCCCTTTGGACTCCGCGATTGGTGACGGGCCCTGCAACACGATGCCCGGGCGGCGGTTGTGGCGGCAGCGGGGGGCACTGGCGGAACCCGCTGGCAGTTACTCCTGCATGGCGGCGGTGCTGGCCTTTTTGCTCTTCCTGCTGCCCACCAGTTGCCCGGCGGTGGGCGCACAGAATGACACCGAGCCCATCGTGCTGGAGGGCAAGTGTTTGGTGGTATGCGACTCTAGCCCGTCCGCCGACGGCGCCATTACTTCATCGCTGGGCATCTCTGTACGCTCTGGCAGCGCCAAGGTGGCCTTCTCGGCCACGCGCAGCACCAATCATGAGCCCTCTGAGATGAGCAAACGCACCATGACCATCTACTTCGACCAGGTATTAGTTAATATTGGGAACCATTTTGACCTCGCTTCCAGTATATTTGTAGCACCAAGAAAAGGAATCTATAGCTTCAGTTTCCATGTTGTGAAAGTATATAACTGACAAACTATCCAGGTCAGTTTAATGCAAAATGGCTATCCTGTGATTTCTGCTTTTGCTGGAGATCAAGACGTTACCAGGGAAGCAGCCAGCAATGGAGTCCTGCTCCTTATGGAAAGAGAAGACAAAGTCCATCTCAAGCTGGAGAGAGGAAATCTCATGGGTGGATGGAAATATTCAACCTTTTCAGGGTTCTTAGTCTTTCCATTATAAAGAAAAAAAAAGGTGAATCCTAACCTGCAAGCTGGAACAGGAATTCAGTCCTCAAATGACAACAACAAATCCCAAGAAGCTTCTGCATCCTCTTAGAACTGGGCTAGACTTGCCAATAATTCCAAACACCCCATCAGACTGCCATCACCGAAGAAGGGGAAAACTTCTTGATGCCACTCTTTGTGTTAACTCTTGACTGTTCCTTGAGAAATTTGCAGATCTGATTAGTTTTAGATAACAGTCATCCTTAAGAAAAAAGAAGTTACCAACCTGAACAATTTGTACCTGTGATTGTAAAGTCAGTTTTGGATTTTATTATTGGGATTTCCTTTTCTTTTTTCCCTTTCTTCCTCTTCTTGTCTTGAAGGGATACATTAATTGGGACCACAGAAGTGTTTGTAATGGACTTATCCAAAGCCAGAAGACCCTGATCTCTGATGATATGTTCCTATATGTTTTCTCTTTTTGTGTTTGCATAGCCTTAAAAAAAGAACAAATGAAGCACCAAGATAAAAATAAGAATTTTTCAATTATTCAAACTTCAAACCTGTATCTTCTGGGGAGGTTGACATTACTGTGTCAAGAAGTGCTTTATTCAGTGAAGCAAATTTTGCATGATTGGAACCTATTTTATTTTGTGTTACTTGTGTTTTCCATCATCTTTCTTTCCATTTGCTGACTGTTCTTGTGCTAAAGAAGAAAGGTGATTTGACCCATATGATAAAGCAAGCACATATATACTCTGAGGCTTGCAGTGAAACTAACCAGTGAACGATGTTGCTTGTGTTATCCAGCTGATTTAATAGAAGCCTTTGTTGGCACAGTGGAAGACAATACAGCTTGAGTTGGAAAGGCAGCGACTGATAATTCTTACATTACCTGAATCAGAAGTTGTCAATATCTCAAGCAAACATGCTGTAAAATATAGTATCATTTCTTTGCAAAAAAAAAAAAAGTTGTATAACCCTGTCTTAGAAGCTAGTAGCAGTTCTCAGAGAGATGTTTTCTACAAACATTTCTTTCTCTTACATACATGCAAATACATTCAACAGCAGCAATTAAAATACTTATTAACAATTTCCATTATGGAAAAAAAAAATTAAACTACTATTGTTTATTTTTACTTGTATTTGTTAATCTCCTCATAAACTATAATAAAAATGTATTCTAAAACTTTAAAAAAAACCATCATGCATCCCTCAATCAATTTCTAGCAATGAATTTATTTAGGCAACCAGATGGAGTAAAAATGGATAAGTTTCACAATTTTTTTTCTTAAAAATACAACCTCCCAACAGAATTTGGCAGTTTTAAAACTGACATCCCTTTTAGGATTTATGAGAAGATAAAACATACAAAACACTCAACTGCTAGGGTGTTTATTTAAGGTTAGAATTAAACACAAGTAATAATTATAAAACTGGCAGCATAGTAGTATAAGGCAAAGTTTCTACTGTTCTTTGATGATAGAGGCACAGCCTCCTTGTAAAAGGAATGCATCAATATCTTGTTCCAGTGGGGCTGAAGGCAATGTGTTGAAACAAGCTAAGATGAAAAGCTGTCATATTTTACAGCTTTAGCCAGAGCAAAAGCTTAGCTTAGATTTCCCTTCTGAAAGCAAAAATTGCTCTTAGTTTAATCTCTCCTTAAACCAATGTCTTTTTTTGTCATCTAACAACTCTTTAGCTTTAGGGAAACCTAAAGAAAGATAGACTATAGTTCCATCAACAAGTTGAATGAAAATAATGTAACTAACTCAGTGGGGCTAAGTGTTCTTGGGCTTCTATTGAAAGTGCTTCTAAGAAAAAGGTAGCACTGGGAAGCTCCAAAATTAGATTTCAAGAACTTATATTGAAGTGCTTCCCAGAAGCAGACATAGTGTTCTTATAGATTTAGACCTTTGTGACATCAAATATCAATGTTATATAAAATCACCAAAAATGTTATTTCTCAGTGTTATTTGGTAGTGCTAAATTAAACAGTACCAAATATAAATAAATCCATGTTAAAGCCAGCCTACTTTCTACTAGTAAGCTGTTTTTAACTCTCTAAACAATCCCAGCATTTGAAGGGAGATGTCTTGTATAAAATTTGCCAATTACTCTCAATAAGGTGATTGGACAATATTTTGACAGATCCACTATATCTATAGAACCATAAATTCTTTTAGCATCTCTCTTCTTTCTACAGCTTTTTTTAATGAATTCTAAAAAAACAGCATATACACATTTGGAAGGAGCAGATACCCATTAATAAGAAGATTGAGTTGTCCTATATTGTGCATCATACATGTACCTTAATCAACTCAAGAAACCAATATTTTAAAAAACACACATAGTTTAATAGATGCAAATATACCAACCCCTTTAATCTACATCTTTCACTCATTGGCACCTGTAAAACCCATGAAGTGATTCAGTTCAATCTCTGCTAGTTTTAGTAATTTGGACTGTTATGTCTGTATAACAGCAAGCAGGATTATATAATCCAGCTTGACATTGTGAACTGCTCAGAGAATGCTGTAGTAAAGCACTGTTGGAGCAGTATATAAGTCTAAGTACTATTGCTATTGCTATCCATAAAGGAGATATCACCTCTTTTGGAAATCCAGCAAGATATGTTACAGGATAGAAGCCTGATGATATTCCTGGTCAGGAATAAACAAACTGCATTCTTTTCAATAAGAGTGACAGTATCACCCGTAGAATTTTAAGCCAGTTTAGGTGAAGGAGGATGTTAACTAAGAAAAGGCTGTTCTGGACCAGGTCTTTGGAAATCCCTAATTGATGAATTAGATCAGTGTTGCCTGTAGATTATTTTCTTTACTTCCTACATCACCCTTCTCTGCTGGCCTCAGTCTCCTGGGGACCCAGAAAAACTCCAGGTCAGGTAGTGAGAACAAATGGAATATTCACTGCTCTGCCCTTCTGCTGTCAATTCTCCTTTATCGCTAGACGTCCCATTATGCAGCTGTACAATTCCTCACCTCCATCCCATTCCTTCTGAAGCTTAGACTGAGCTTTCTGGTTGTTTCTGCATCCTATTCCATCAGTTTGGCAATCCCAAAATAGCTGGAGCTGGAAAAATTTCTCCACCCCTTCTTTGTCTTCTGTGGCACCCTCTACTCCAAGAAACTCAGAATCATGTTCCATTCTAACACATCCAGATCCTTATAACAGTGATAGTTTATGTGTGAATGGAGTTTCCTTGAGAATAGCAGATGAAACACATGCAATTTGTGGGACATACATGTTTGTTGTATTCTCTTTGATTTTGGATAGTCTTCACTGAATCAAGAATTCTAAATAGTCTCCAGAATATCCTTCAATTCACACTTCTGCTCATCATGATTGGAGGAAGTGGAACTGTTCTAATCCATGAGATGCAGGTAGAACAACAACTGCACAAGCAATAATCAATGGAAAACAAGATGAATCTTCATCAATGCTAGCAGTTGCAAACAAAAATTTGCCAGTCCACTAGGAAAGGGCCAATTTATTTCAAATACTGTACACCTTTTTGAAGAATTGGGCAAAAGACAAAAACTTTGTACAAACCACACCAAATCTGTTTAGCATTGTTCCAAAGATGAATCCATTGATTCCAAAGAAATACTATTACCAACCTAATCCAAAGGGAAACACCCCCCAAGAACTGAGACATAGAACAGTACAACAACATCACCCTCCTCCCCTACATCAAAGGCACCACAGATAAAATCAGCAAAATTTTCCACAAACACAATATCAAGACAGCCTTCGGCACCGACCAAAAAATAGCCAACATCTTAAGAAACCCCAAAGACAGGATCCAGCTAGAAAACCAAGGAGTCTATGAAATACCATGCAAAATCTGCCCAGCCACATATTTATTATTTATTTATTTATTATTTTGACTTATATGCCTCCCTTCTCCTCAGACTCAGGGCGGCTCACAGCAAATAATACAAGTACAAAATATAAATCATATATTGGACAAACCAATAGGAGAATAAATGCATGCATCGCAGAACACAAGAACACAGTCAGAAAAAAAAAACTTTCTTCCTCTTCCAGCACCTTAAAGCCACAGGACATGAAATTGATTTTGAAGGAACCAAACTAATCTCCAAAACTGAACACCACAACAAGAGAATAATTATGGAAGCCATCGAAATAGAAAAATACCCCCACAACATGAATAAACATGATGATACCTCCCGCCTACCAGACATCTGGAAACTAGCCCTAATCAACAAGTGAGTCCTAGCCACGACACCGGACCCAGAACAACACAATATGCCACCACCATTCACCCTCACCAGACCCAAACCCAAGCCTAAACCCATCCCTCAGACGAAATACAACCACCATCCAGAAGCCAAACCACGACATCACCAGCTGCTGCACCTCCCTCCAACCTCCACACAAAGCAAATGGACACATGCCATGAACACAGAGCTAGACCACAAACTCGGAGCCAAACCAAAGCCCCGTATGGTACTTTACAGCCTTCTGCCCTGGACATCATATCACAGAACTCAGGAGGTTACAATGCTAAAGCTCAGGATGTTACAACACAGCCTACCACCCAGGATGGTGCAACACAGAACTCAGGATATCACTACACTAGATCTCAGGATGTCATCACACAACCCATTACCCAGGTTGTTACAACACAAAAGACTAATGGGCACACAGCCAGCACCTCAGCTACTCAGGATATTACAAAACAGCCGAACAATCCACAAACAATAACTCCAACACAGCCAACCAACGCTCCTACAGCAACTAAGCCAGCATCCTACACACCCCCACCAATATTTATAGAGAGATGGCAGCTCTGATCACACTTTGCTTGCACAAGCATGAAGCCAAAGACCCCAGCCTGAAGATGACGAGTGGGACCTCGACCTCGTTGAAACATCACCAAGATACTCTCAATCCTACATGGGAAAAGACCCGAATATGCCAAGACCTGCATACCTATACCCGTGAAAATCTACGAAAACAAATGTATCTGTATTCCAAAGTCCACATAATAGCTTTGCTTGATTTTCTTTTCTTCCAATAATATTCTCTTTACCAACTTTAAATTAATACAATTATTAGTTTTATAGGTAACAATTAATTATAAAGATTTTTCTAAAATTTCTACCAATAATAATCACATCAATATCATGCTTCTTTTCTATCTGGTTATCTTGGTTGCCTTGTCATGAATCCTGTTTACAATTCTTATTTAAATTTATTTTCCCTACAATGCTCAAAACATTCTTACTGGTTAAAATTTTCCTAAAGTTAATTACTTTAAAGTATTTAAATCTATTTTCATGTCTTAAAAAATAAGTAAGAAAAAGACAAAAGAAAAAGAAAGAAAAAGAAAAATGAGAGAAAAAGAAGAAAAAAGGGAGAGAAAAATAAGAAAATAATATACTACTTAAAATACATATCCCCCTTAAATTAGTATACACTTATTTCCATTTTTTCTGTTCTTTTTACTCATAATTAAACCTATGTTTAATCTTTAAATGTTCCATTTAATAAATCCAATCATCTCATCTTTTAACTCTATTCACAACATATTTCCCATTTTTAGTTATCCATTGGAATTTTCTTAAAATCAATTACATTTAAATATCTAAAACATTTCCTTTATATTGACCATCCCAAACATTTTTGTATTTCTCATATTAAAAAAAAATAAAAAAGAAAAAAATACTGTCTTACTTGGAGGATTCATCTCTCTTAAACTAAAATCTTTCTATTTCTTCAACCATATTCAAACAAGTGTTTAATTTTTAAATATTCCCTCTGATACATCCCATCATCTAATTCCTCAATTCTCACTTTAACCCTCTTCTTTTGCCAAGCATCTTTCCCAATCAGCATATTCCATTGAATCAAAGACTCTTTCCATAATCTTGTAAATGTTTTTGTGAATATAATAGGCAAATCAAACATCATATCTTTGTAAAAAGATTTTGCCCCTTTATATTCATTGAAGATTTCTCTCATCATTCCTAGTCTCCCCTTTCCTTGTGGCATTCCCAACGGCTCTGCAATCCATTTTGTCAAATCTTTTTCCTTATCCTCAAATTCACTTTGTGGTCATAGAGTACAAGTTACTTTTCCATGTCCAATGTTTCTTGTAAGTCCATCTCCACTTGAGTCTCCACTAGTTTATATTCAATTGTCTATTTTACATTCTCTCTCTCTCTTTTTGTTTTCTGATAATTTATTTGTTGTGACATTAAACTGAGAATACATTCATTTAAATTTTCAAATTCATTTTTAATTTCCTCGTGGTTTGAAATTAATATCATTTGTATTTGTTGTAACAGAACATACATTTCCTCCTTTATTTTTTCTTGTTATGTTCTTTTTGCAGACCTCTGATGCTCCATAATGATCAAAAATCCTTTCTCTGCCAATCACTTTAAAGTCACAATTTAAAAAATATTTATAATCCAGGAAGGTCATTTTTTTCTAAGTTTTAAAGTTCTCGCTTTGTAGAAAGTCCGCAATGTTTTCTTTTCTTTTGTTAGAGCTGTTCTTTGTTTAATCAAAGCCCTGAAGGTCACAATAACAGGCTTTTCTTTCTGGGCTGTATATTTAGGGCAGTATTTTCATGCACCACTAGATGTCAGCACCAGTCCATCTTTCAATTTTCTGTATTTTTATTCCCTGTACATTTAATTCACCACTTCCATTTAGATGAGGGTGGAGTAAAGACACCCCCTTCACTTTCGTAGGATTTCTACTTCTGGGTTTTTTTCTTTTTCTTTTTCAAAAGATCAGTCAGGTAGAAGAGAGAGAATCAATATTTTTACCCAGTTCAATCATGCTGTTTACAATCATTCTTAGTTTAGTGCTTTTTGGATTTGGCTGCATGTAGTTTGGGCTAAACTCATGAATGATGCTAGCCTTTCTTCTCTCGGTTTTGGGAGAGTTTTCCCCAGACGTTCGGATTGACCACCGTTTCCCCAGGATCAGCGGGGCTTCCCTCCTTCCTTGCCACCTCTCTGGGGTGACTTTGGTCCCATTTAGGGTCCCCAAGCAGAGAGAAATCAACCATAGGGCACGGAGCTTCACGATCCCTCGGCTGTCTCGCTAGCTGAGCAGAACCGGAAGCCTGCCTGCTTATATGTCTGTTGCATGCCCTCCTATTCCCAAACCAATGAGAGCCATTCAATCTACCTTGCATCATTTGCTCAACAATTTCCTAAACATATATTTTTTTATGCATGCAGCAACACAATGGCAACTTGGTGTACTCAAATTCACAACTTCTGGTTTGAGTGTCCACATCTTCTCCCTATTAGAACTAGTCAACTTCAGGTGATAAGAAGTGGATCATCATTAGGGAAGGAACCAATATTCAAATTAATGAGATATTGAAAATAAGATCTGTGGAATCCTATAGTGGAATTTCCAGAGAAAGGAAACTTTAGAGCTTCCTTCAGAGCATCAATAAGATCCTTTAGATCAACTGAAAGAATATTCCTTTTCTCCTTCAAAGAGGTTTGTAGCTTTTTAAAAGGTCAATGCAGGTGAAGATATTTGAGCCTCTCAACATACTATAAACCTCTTCAGATACTCCTTCACTCTTCATCTTTTTTATGCAGGTGCTGTTTTGACTTTGGTACCAAGTTACTTCTTTGGCCACTAGTCCAGATCCTAGCTGTCTTTCTCTGACTAAAAGCTAACAATATTTTTATTTCAAAAATTCTTACTAGAGTGCTTTGGAGGGCAAAACATTCTAAAGTTTGATAACAGAAGGATTATTGGTTACCTGAAATCAAAACCATTCTTATGATCCCACTTATATTTGGCTACTTTTCAACAATTTCCAGATCAACATGGCCCAAATTGTATTGTATAATGGCTGACTGAGGAATCCAATAATATCTTCCTTTGCTATCTGATTCCTCTTGCTAATGCAGTTAAATGCAATAACTGGCACTATCAGCATATATTGAAGCTAATGTCCAGTATCAGCCATTTCTCTTCTCTGCTGCCTATTGTATGTAAGACTCCTTCATCTTTTGTTTAGACACTTAAGAAGTCTCAGTAATGTCCTCCTTTCACCAAGGAACAAATGATCAGGTTCAAAAAAGTGGATGGACTCAATTACAGTGGTGATGAGTGCAACTCTGAAAGACCCAAAAGATCAGGTTAGGGACAGGTCATCACAGAGAAAATCTATGTGGTCACTAAGAGTTGACACCAACTGATGGCACATAATCAATCATCAAGCAAGTAATCTTTATTATTTTTCAATTAGCCTAAAGATTGGAGGTTTCCTGGTGCTTACTTAATTGCTTAGTTTTTGGAAAAAGATATTATGTTTGGAAGAGTAGTGATAAAAGGAAATCAGGCCATTGAAGATCACAATGTCTGGACACTATCAAAGCTGACACTAGCCAGAGCATAGAAAAACTCAAAGAAATAGTGCAAGATCAGAAGATGTGGAAAGATCTGGCCCATAGATACATCAAGAGTCGCACTCGACTGAGTGAATAACATCATCATCATCATCACCACCACCACCATCACCACCACCACCACCACCACCATCTTTTGCTGTGATATCTAGGTTGTTTTGCCACTGACACATGCATAAAAGCTTTTAAAATACTCCCTGAAAGACAGTTAAAAGCTTGGCACATGCTAGACTCAAAGTTGTGCTTAATGTAATATTGCCTCCATTTGATTAATCTCATTTTAAACAATAGGAGCAGATTTCAGGTCACCATTCTCCTTTCCTTGACCACACAGCACATAGAACCAGTTTTTCTCTCTGTGCTAGTATTTAACAATGAATAGCTTGCTGGAACTTCTTCAGTAAAATGCATTTGAGCATGAACATGGATTAACCATGTAGAAATACTATTATTCCTACGATGGCACGGCTAAGTGATGACAGAGGATCTTAATAACCTGATTTTCTGGATTGAGTCAATTTCAGATTTGTCAAATATCTAACAAAGGAAAAAAAAGGGAACAAGTTTGTCACCCCTCCCTCTGCCAAACAGGACCATAGGCAGTGGCAAACCATTTCTACGTTGTTACCTAGAAAACTGCATTAATGTATCCTTGCAATTGCTTAGCTTATGTGTCAGCCATTACCTTTTGATCATAGAGCTGATATAATTGGTTCTTCCCAGGGGGATATTAAAGATATCCTTCCCAGGAGGATATTAAAAAAAAATAATTGCAGGAGGAAGTAAGACATTTCTCTAAACTTTGTTGGGACAGGGGAAAAAAAGTTGTCTGCTCCCCATATGCTATCATCTATAGAAAGATCACTCTTCATTGGTACTTAATTATGAAAGGAGGATTTTTTTTTCTTTTCAAAATGCTCTGTGAATAAAAGTATATCTGAATCTGAAGCTCTACATATGTCTTGCTGCACAGCTCCAAAATAGTGGTTCATACAGACAACAGTTTCACACGCCACACATCTAGAGCTGCAAGAGGCCTTCTTTCCTTTTGTACAGTGTACACGAAATATTTTTCAGCCTGAAGTAAGAACTGATGTGGAAATCAATACTATATGTGTGCTAATGTTTGCTTTCCTGAAATATTGACCACAGTCACACTGCTGGGTTTTACAAGAAGAATTAAAAGCAATTTTAATGGTTTGAAAGGTTCTAATTGTTTCACCCTTCTCACCTTTCCCCACCACACACACACACACACACAAAGAGAGAGAGAGAGAGAGAGAGACAGAGAGAGAGAGAGAGACAGAGAGACAGAGAGACAGAGAGACAGAGAGACAGAGACAGACACAGAGAGACAGAGAGAGAAAGAGAGTTGAAAGAGTAATAATGGAGCAAACTGAAAAGCAGGAGTCTCTGGTTATTTTATAACTGGCACTAACAAATTTCGCCAATTACAGAGTCTATTCTATAAGCAATGAAAGTGTGGCTCCCAATTAATCTCGTGTACCTCTAGGCAAGGTCTAAATCAGCTGGATACAGCTAAAGCAATTTGCACCCAGCTAAAAGCAAATTGGAAAATAAGTGCTCCATGGTTGCCTTCCCCACCCTCCCCCCTTTCTGGTCACCATTTTCCTGAGCCAAATGCACAATCAGTATTCTGGCATTGGTTCTCGGTCATGTTATTTGCAGCTATCAATTTTAATTATGACAATTATTGATTAGTTGGGAAAGTGAATAATCTAATGTTCAATCAGCTCCAGGGAGGCTACCAAAATCCCCCTTCTTTTGTCCTGCAAACCAAGCCCCCAGGTTTCTCACTCACTCACTCACTCCCCCCCCTGTGTGTGTGTGTAAGGACAAAAAATAACCCCTGATGAAGTCTCTACGTACACATTCCCAGACTGTGTTTTACAGTGCTGGAGTTGAGGCTTTGCTTGTGTGAACTTTCTGACCCATCTGCATCTGAAAGCTCTCAGAGCTTGTGAGCGATCACACTGAGAAATGAATGACAGAAAAGAGCTGTGGAGTCCAGCACGGAAGCCGTCATTAAGAAGGATTCTCAAAAGCATAAATGGGAATTAGGCACCCAGTGCTTTCAGAATTTCAGCACTGCTTACTAATGTGTCATTTCTACCTGTCAGATGGTGTTCTTAAGTCAGCACTGGCAATTCGGTACTTAAAATAAATGACACAAAGGTGCTCTCACAAACAAATTCATTTCTGCAGCCGAATGTATAGGCATGATCTGTCTGTGTAGGATAGGCAATTACGTGTGATGTTGATGAAGGTTTTTCTATAATACAGAACATGTCACCTTCCAAATGTTGACCTTATCTACTCCGGTTTTTTCTACCCTACGGCAAGATCATTTGAACAATTCCTTGCTGGATCACAACTCCCTCCCTAGATTTATCTAGCTCAGAATTCTCTCCTTAGAAACAATCATCATCTGTGAATTTTAGGCCAGCACTATTTTAAGCTTTACATTTTCCATCAAATGTCCTTGGCAATATTAACCTGTCAAATGGAGAGCTGATACGTTACATGATTGAAAGCAAAATAATTGGGATTTATCACGTCACAAAGGAGAGACATGACTGTCAAGAAGAAGTCTTTCTCAATGTCAAGCATGATATGCTCGATTTCCAATTAAAAATGTTTTAATTGTAGTATATATTTTTGAATTGTAAGCTTCCCAGAGTCATTGACTGAGATGGGTGGCTATAGAAACTTACATACATACATACATACATACATACATACATACATACATACATACATACATACATAAAAACTATAAAAACAGTATCAAAAAGTCCCCCAAAGGGGGGGAATATTACTGAAGAAGACATCATAAAACAGGGGTGTCAAACTCAATTTCATTGAGGGCCGCATCAGCATTGCAGTTGCCCTCGGGGGGCTGGGTGGGTGCAGCCTACTGGGTGGGTGTGGATGGAGTGGGTGTGGCCTACTGGGTGGGCATGGCCAGCTCTACATCGTTCATGTCAAGGGTGCCTGTGGGGGCCTGGGCAGGAGCGGGACAGATCTGAGGGTCTCTGGCAGAAGGGGGTAGGACCAGGTTAAGCGCCAAGGCATGGTCCATTTCTTCATTCCTCACAAAGGATGACACCTTTCCAGCATGCACCCAGGGGGCGGGGCCGATATGGCAGTTCTTCGCTGTGGAGCTAAGACTGAATGCATTTCAGCATAGATGGCGACCACAAAATTGCACATTGGCTCCCGGCCGGCCTGGGCCAGGGTCAAGGCAGTGGGAGCCATTCCCTCACTGTTTCCAGGATGGCTTCGCGGGCCACATGAAACCACTTCGCAGGCCGCATCCGGCCCCCAGGCCTTGTGTTTGACATGTCTGTCATAAAATGTCTATGAAAGAATTCTGTCTTCAGCAAAGTTAGTAACAAGAGGGCTAGTTTAGTCTCTACCTGGAGGCTGTTATCCAAGAGAGTGACTAATGCTGTCTGCATCCTGAACCCAGGTTCTATCTAAAAAGGTTCAGGTAATTTGCTTCCTGTAGGGTGCTGCAAAATACATCTGCAGTCACCAGCTCAACAATCTTCCATATAAAATGGAGGTTGGAGTGTGGCTGATAATTATCCACTGGATCCAGAAGTCAACAGTACACAGAATGTAATCAACTTTGTTGGTGAAATGTTGACACAGAGGCCCAGTGGTAGATCACAAAATGGTCTCTTCCCCAATTAGGAGTTCAGTATGCTAAACCAGGAGTCTTCAACTTTGACAACTTTAAGACTTGTGGACTTCAGCTCGCAGAATTCCTCAGTTAGCTATGCTGGCTGAGGAATTCTGAGAGCTGAAGTCCACAAGTCTTAAAGTTGCCAAGATTACAGACCCCTGTGCTAAACAAAGCTTCTGGCTAGCAGCCCCCTGACCTAATAAGAGAGGAAAAGTAACAATTGAATTTGCTTTATTTTAATTTTCTTATGTGTCAAAACAGAGTAAATCACACATACACTGTTTTTTAAAATACAATAAAGGGGTTGGGGAATTGAATTCTGAATTAATCATGACCTGAATTCTGGACATGATTATTTAGTTTAAGCTTTCAAATGATCATTTAGAAGGCAAAGTTTTAATAATACTGTGTTATGAAATACAATGAACAAAACACAATATTTAATTTATATAGCTACCCATCTTGCTCATTGTGATCCTCAATGGATAACATTAAATTAAGCATGTCTTCTCTGTCTTGGCTCTGCCCTCTGGATCATCACACACACACACACACACACACACACACACACACACACACACACACACACACACACACACCATGATATAAACAGGAAGCTCCAAAAACATGGTTCTGTTCTCAAGCCTGATGTTGACATGTTTGTGGAGACTCTGCTGTGGTTTCTTGTTATTGTCATAGTTGTTTTAGTTTGGGTTGTTTTATGATTTTATTTATTTTTGTATCTTATTTATATGGTCACCCCCCATTCACAAAACATGACTCTGAAAGGTGTATAACAATGAAATTAAAAGAAGAATCAATAAATATATTAAAATAATCACCATTAAAACTATAATAAACTATAAAAGCACAAGCAAACAGAATTATTTTAATTGAATTTATGATTGTTTGAATTTTTTAAGTCACCGGAAGTCTGCTGGAGTGCATTCCTGTAACAAATTTAAATTATTACCATGATCCAACAGAAACAAATAAACAACATAAACAAAATAATAATGATAATATAAAGGTGCCTAATGACAATCTAGCTGAATATACACAATAGCCACCATACTAAACAATTTAGGAATAGCAATAGCACTTGGAACTTATGTACCGCCTCCAGACTATGGGTAGAGTTTGCCTGTAATACTGTATTCTAACCACTGCACCACCAATGCTCAGGGCTCAATTTAGCATTTCAAATTGTCTAGACTATCCTCTCAAAGATGGAAAAGTCATTTCCTCTAGAGCATGGTGTCAAACTTGCTGCATCATATGACGTGCCGCGACATATTGTTACTTTTTTCACATTGCCGGAGCTGGGGTGAGCGTGGCCTCTGCCTGATGCAACCGGCCAGCGGGCCAGCAGTTTGACATACTCCAGAGGGAGTCTAGCCCAGGATACCTGGCTGAGGGGTAGAGCACAGCTTCCTCTGAGGTAATGAAGTTGTATCATTTATTGCATTTTAGAAAGCAACAAAAGGTGGCTGCCTCAGGGTCGAAATAGCCTTGTTCGGAGGCTCTGCGATACGGGACCTGTAAAGCCGCCAAAACAGCACAAAACAGCTGTTTTACGCGGCAAAAAAACCCCTCCTTGGTCGGAGAAGGGGCGAAGAGCTGTGAGTGTGGGTTGAGATCCTCTGAAAATTCCCCGAAAAAATGCTCGGGGGGGGAGAAAGAAGACTCCCCATGAGCTCACAATAGCTCCAGCCTGGCGCAGCATCTGTCAGCTGACAGACCAAGACGCTGAGACCAGCCACCACTCGAGGAAAACTTTTCAAAGAAGCACAGAGATTGACAGACTGAACGCAGGAGCTTAAAAAGCAAGTATTTCTTATATTTTACCTCGGATCAATTACGTCCACAATAAACAAAATGCACCCAAGATGGCGACCACTTTTAATTTAAAGTGAAAGCGACCGGAAGAGAAAGGCAAAAGAGAAGCTGTAATGCGAAAGAGACCTCTAGAGGGCAGCAGAGATGCATAACTTTAAAACTTTGCAAAATAAACCTAAGGATGTATATAAGAGAGATATAAGAGAGTACATCTTGGCAATATAAGCGTAAGGATTAATCCTCAGCATAAAGAAGCTTGGCTAACAGCGGATTGAAGATAGGATGGCCACTATGCAGGCCAAACTGGTGCCCTCAAAGGTGGCAGCACCCTCCCCAGCCCAGATCCTTAAAATACCAGGGAACAACTTACCTGCCCCCCCACCTTCCTCCATATCTACAAAATCCCAGGCCCCCCGGTCTACTCAGGCCTCTCCAGAAATGACGACGAAAGAATCAAAAGATGCAACGTCAACAATTTTTGAAAAAATAAGGAGAAAGATGGACATGATAATAGACATGTATGAGAAAAGGTGGGAAGAAAGGATGAGGACGATGGAGGCAGTGGAACAAAGCAGAGAAGTGGAGAAGATGGTGGAAGATCAAAGCAAAGCAGTTATTGAGGACTTGGACCAAACCGGAGAAACAGTACAAACGCACAGTGGGAAAATGAGAGAAGATATTGGGAGAAATTCGGAGAGGGTCTGGGAAGGGGTTGAAGAAAAGATGGAAGAGGTGGAGAGACAAGAAGAGAGACAACTTACTGAAATGAAAAGTGAGGTGCAAAACCACACAACTATGATGTACTATCGCCAGATGATGACAGCAATTAGGGGCAAGAGACTGGAAAAATCCCCAAATGAGAAACAAGAAGATTTGAAAAGAATTGTTATAAAAGCATTGGAAAAATATCTAGGAGAGGAGGCTAAAAATTTCTCTTGGCAAACTGACAGAATCCATAGAGTATGGCTTATATGGAACCAAGGGACATTGCAAGCAATAAAGAGAGACTTACTACTTGGAAGGGAAGCTATGTTATGGAAATCCACCTGGCAGAGGGAGAAATCCAGAATTCGACTGAAAAGAAGAGAAACTTAATATTTTATGCAAGGAATTAAAGGCAAAGAATTATGGACTGATTTAAGGACTATGTGTAAGAGCAAGAGACATGAGAGGGTGATTAATGGAAGATATATATTAAATAGACTAAGAATGTACGTGTTGAAGGGAGGGGTGTATCGATATGAAAATTATTAATTTTAATAAGATGACTTGATTGTTTGATGTACAATGGATAGATCTGAAAAGAAGTGAAATTTAAAATTTTTAAAATGTAGTTGGCTTATAGTTAAACTTTGATATACGGAGTGAAGAAGGTCTACAAATTTAAAATGATTGTATTAAGTTGAATGGCTTTAACTTGAATTTTTTCTTTGTTTACATGTACAAATGGATAACTAATAATAATTTTTTTTTTAAAAAAAGCAACAAAAGACTGACAGCATCCATAAGACAGACTTTGCCAGTGCTTTTCATAAATAAAGTAGCATGTTTTATGTTTGTGTATATGAGACTGTTGATTTATATCATTGGTTATTGTAATCCTTTGTACTGGCTTGAATTCATAACTCTTTCAGAAATAGGATTATTCTGTGCCACAATGCAGCCGAAAATAAAGAAAAGAAACTGACAGCAGTGATATGTATAGATTAACTACATGATATCTCCTCCTTCCCTACCCCACTTCCAAAGAAAAATAAAAACATTGCCATTAAACATTGCAGTGAGATGGAACATCTGGCACTTCTGAAAGCTTGGGAAAATCCCCATTAAAATTTAGTGGGCTATCAAGGAGGCCAGAAAAACATTCACCACTGATTTTTCTAATCCTTCCGAGAGATAGCTGGCTTTAAAATCAAACCCACTTAAAGTGTTTGCTCTCTAACACTTTAGTTGCAGAGTCTTTTTGCTATTTTTGCTATTAAAATTTTTGGGAAAGCTTCTGTGAATGCCAAGCCCACAAATAGCCATTGGATAGCAGAGAATTGGAGGCTTGGCCCCATTTTCTAAACCCAAGTCACAGCATAGTCCGCAAGGATTCGGAAATATTATACAATGCAGGGCTGAACTCTGGTGCATGGCTGACCGGTTTTAGCTGAAAGAAAGAATGGTCACATTAGCATGTGTGCAAAGGAAGTCAAAATGATCTCATTTAAAGACTCTCCTTCTTTGGCCATAAAGAGAAAATGCATTTACAAAACAGCAGGTCTTTCACTGGGCTTCACGGGGCTGTCTGCTTAGTTTTCTTCACTCTTAACCTTGGATCAAAGTATGCAAGACAAAGAAAGGCTTTGCTTCCCTTCCTCTCCCGGATCACAGAAGAATACTCAAATTTAAAGTCTTTTCACATCAACAGAATATTTAGAAAATACAATGTAAGTTTGGAGGTAGTGACTACCTGAGCTTTACAGAACACCTAATTGCTGGGTTGTTGTCTAGATTTCAATGTATACTGCAATCAATATAATTAGAAAAATTGCTTCATGTTATTTCCCTTAGTAATTTCAAAATTACAGATTCCTAATGTTCAAATCAAACAGTGTTTGAAATCAATGTTGCCCCAACCTTGATCCTACTGTTTAGATCCTTCTAAATCATTTATTCAGTCAGTCAGTCAGTCAGTCAGTCAGTCAGTCAGTCAGTCAGTCAGTCAGTCAGTCAGTCAGTCATTCAGACAGTCAGTCAGTCAGTCAGTCAGTCAGTCAGTCAGTCAGTCATTTATTAGATTTTTATTCTCTCTTTAATTATTTTATAACTAATTCAGGGCAACTAATACTCCTTCCTCCTCGTTTTTTCCCCACATCCACCCTGTGAAGTGGATGGGATTGAGAGAGTGACTGGTCCAAAGTCACCCAGCTGACTTTCTTGTCACAATTTCTCAGTTTCTAGGATTTGGTTACTATCTCATTACAACAGTCCACAGCTTTTCTACTATACTTTTGCTCAGAGAAATATCCCCCCCCTTTTTTTTAATTGAATAACTGCTCTACTGTATAAACTTCACGATTGTTCTGTTATATTATTCAATATATAAACCATCAGTGAAACTCATTTGCTAAGAACCAAATCTTCCTAAATAAGATATATTTCATAGTAAGCCAGTGGTGTGACTCCATGTTCTTAGAACTACATCTCTGAGCCAAGAGTCAGAACTATAAGTTTAGTTTTTAATACCAATGCTTTTAAAGCACCAGTTATTGCAGCTAGGGAACTAATGGTACATTACAAGCAGTTTTTTTTATAATAGTACATTATAAGCAGTTTCTATAAGTTGAGTTGTCATTTGTACTGCATACAACTATATCGGATTTAATATTGTCTTGTTTTCAAAAACCTGAATGCCTGCAAAGATGTTAAAGACAGAATGAATATTATTTGTCCAAAAAGAATCCAACTTGGTTTCCCTCACTTTCATTTATAGCATATTAGAACTGTTTAGGTAATGGCTTAGAAAATGGCAATTAGTGCTGCTATACCCCTTTTGAATTAAGTATTATGACTCCAAAAATATTTATAGGTGTATAGAAATAATGGATACTAGGCCATACCAATTTTATTTTCTGTTGGAAATAAGTGAATTCTATTTTATTGATATGATCTATTTTTATGCAGTTTAAATTTGACCACCTGATTTTTTTTTGTAGAATCAGCGTTTGTTACAACCTGTGTTAAAGGTGTCTTGTTTTGTTAAGAAGAAAATATAAGTTGATACATTTAAAGACTATTTTTCTCGAGACAGTCTTCGATAACATCTCTGTTCCCCATGGAATTCTGCAACATGGACTTTCTCAGTGGAACACATGAAAGTAAACCTATTGTCATTGCTAGATATTTTATTTTAGATGGGCAGTTCACCTGAAAGGCAGGAAACTTGTCAAGCCAAAAAAACCCCAGTGTTTTTGTTGTGGGTTTTTTTGTTTGTTTGTTTTAGGAAAGGCAGCATGTTCTTTATGCTACATGGACATGTTTGTTCTTTGCCTTTTCAGCCAAACTAGGAAACTATGGGGAAGGTTGTTGTTGTTTTTTTTAAATAATTCCTGGAGCAAGTATTCCCTTAAACATCACATCTGTAAAATTATTACCATATCCTCTCCATATTTAGCAATCACAATCTGTTCCTTAAATGGGAAATTTAATAGTCACTAGGCAAACTGAGCAAGAGAAAGAGATTTTGCTGTGAATATTACTGATTGCTATCTTTTTATTCAATTAAAGTTCTGTGATATGGTATCCTGTGCCTCACTTTTTTTTGTTTACCTTTTTTGCCCACTGGCAGGACAGAAAGGCTGCTTAAACAAGCTATCTCATTCCGAGCTGCTTTTTTTTCCATGTCATACCGGTAGCACAGGGATGGGCAACAACGACAACTTTACAAGCTGTGGAAGCCAACACCCAGAATTGGCTGAGCATAGCTGCTCAGAATTCTGTGAGTTGATATCTACAGGTTGTAAAGTTGTCCTAATTCCCCACCCCCTTTCCTAAAACGTGCTAATGCAGGTTAACAAGTTCAGGCCTGTGACCTTAATTTGTTGAATAGACCCTTCCATATTGTTCACCCTGCTGCCTGAAACTGACCAGATATTAATCAGTTTCTTTTTCTTTTCTTTTTTTAAATATGGAACGCTTCACGAATTTGCGTGTCATCCTTGTGCAAGGGCCATGCTAATCTTCTCTGTATCGTTCCAATTTTAGTATATGTGCTGCCGAAGCAAGCACCAGATATTAATCAGTTTCACAGTTAAGCCTTTTATTGTCCATGAAACTGATCTTAAATGCATGCATTGATTGGAAAATGATTTAAAAAAAAAAGAAATACTGTTATAATTCCAACATTTGCTAAATGAGGTAGCCACTAAATAAGGGTGGCTGTATTGGCTTCTAGCAGCTAATACTCTCAAGGGTAGAAGTGATAATATCAGCTGATTTGCCAAATCCACTAGCTCATTTCTTTTTCACTGAATGCATAGTCTTTTTCACTGAATGCAGTTTCTCCCCACTCCAGCTGCTTGAGATTAGAAACAATGAAGGAGAGTGTATCTGGGTATACTTTCTAATGCCATTGACGTGGGTGGGCAATGAGGAGGAGAAAAAAACAAGACTGGATTCTCCCAAGTGATTAGCACTATATGTGTTTTGGTGTGTCACAGTGGAAAAGATTCCTCTGTTTGCCTGTTTATGGTTTGTGGTGTTCAAACTGAACAAAGGATTCTGTATACGAATGAAAAGGAACATGGGAAAAGCTACCTTTAAATAATGGGCTGAGAGGCTGACCACTTTGTGCCTCAGCCGCATACTTCAACTTTCAGCTCTATATAATTTGCTTCTTAGTTCTCAAAATATTTTCAAAGAACCACCAAAATGCTTTTCTGATGACAAAGCTAATAAGAAATGTATTGTGAATCATGTTAACTCCAAGTTATTTTTGTAATTGTGATTATGTTCATGCAAGTATTGTGATAATGCTTTTGTCATGTTTTGTGGGTTAGAGAATACTTTCTAGGAAACGAGACACAACAAACACAATATACTTCTACCTCCTTTTTCTTATTTATTGTCTTCATGTCAAATCTGCTTTGTGTAATCTGATGCTTTCATAAGTTCATATTTTTGTTAGGAAAGGCTGTTGCCCATTGCTGGCTAGCTTGATCATCTGCATAATCTTAGGTGTGTTTGTTCTCAAATTTCAAAACATTTTAGCTATTCTGAGATAGCTTGCGGCTAACGTTTTATGATTTGCCTACAAATTCTTGACAGCAGTTTATTTTATTTATTTATCATATTTGTATAGCCACCTATCTTACATGAAAGCGATTATCGGCAGCATACAGCATTGTTCCTTCAGACATATGTGAAAGCTATAATAGAAAGTTCTCTATGAAATACACAGTATCAATTTCTTGCTTTGCAATTGTTTTAATGTTTAATAGATTATAACAGTGCACAAGTCATGTTTTTATATTGGAAACCGAGGTCAAGAAAACTGAAATGGATCTGAGAGTAATTTTATTCTTTTTAGTAATGTTGCCATGCTTTGCATACACAGCATTCTACATTCAGTATCTGACAACTCACTATCAGGTGACAAGAAGTATTTTTTCCCAGGGGCTCTGGAAAACTCATTCCAATTAAAGGTGATTTTGGAAAAACTTCAAAGACAGCCCTATGGAAGGTCCCTTGCTATAGTGATAAATGTACCATCATGGCCAGAAATACATTTTCCAGAAATGAGTATAATTGTAAACAGTGCTTTAACCAGGGCAAAGATACCCTAAAAGTAAAATAAAATTATTGCAAAAGAAAATTAATAGAGAAATGAATGTTTGGACAAAGGCATTGCAACCATATAATGGAACTGGAAAAGGTGCAAAAAAGGGCAACAAGAATGATCAAGGAAATGAAGCGCCTCCCTTATGAAACCAGATTGCAACGCCTTGGTCTCTTCAGCCTTGAAAGACGGCGTTTAAGGGGTGACTTGATCGAAGTGTATAAAATCATGCATCGGATAGAAAAGGTGGATAGAGAAAAATTCTTTTCTCTATCACACAATACCAGGACAAGGGGGCACTCCCTAAAGCTCATAGCTAAGAAAGTGAGGACAAATAAAGGGAAATATTTCTTCACCCAGAGGGTCGTTGATTTATGGAATTCACTTCCAGAAGGGGTCGTGACAGCTGTCAGCCTTGACAGCTTCAAGGCAGGGCTAGATAGATTCATGGATGTCAAGTGTATCAGTGGTTATTAAAACGGATGTCCATGTGCCGCCTCTATGTTGGTTGAGGCAGGCAGGATTCCCTTGAGTACCATTTGTTGGGGGTCAAGGGAAAGGGAGGGTTTTGCCTTTTCTTTCTGCTCAAGATCCCCATGTACAATTGGTGGGCCACTGTGTGACACAGAATGCTGGACTCGATGGGCTTTGGCCTGATTCAGCATGGCTCTTCTTATGTTCTTATATTCTTAACCACTGTCTAGATTTGCATTTTCATGGATGCACAGATGAGTGATTAGTTTTTTTACATTATATATTTACATCCAGTCAATTACCAACTTTATTCTTTTCCATTTGGAAATGGACTGAGAGGTGCACATGCTTATTATAGGTGCCTGACTTCCCCTGCAATTTCATGTAAACGATACGAAGGCACCTGGAGGATAATACGACGGATCACATTATTAAAACTCAGGATGTAAAACTGTCTTTCTATAGCTGCGGAGTGTAGAGATTTTCTTCATTACACTCACTGCAATATTTTCCATAATGCAACTAATGAGTGATTGGCCAGTACAGGTAGTCATCGACTTATGACCACAAGTGAGCCCCAAATTTCTTTTGCTAAGGGAGGCATTTGTTAAGTGAGTTTTACCCCACTTTATCACCTTTCTTGTCACAGTTGCTAAGTGAATCATTGCAATTGTCAGGTTAGTAACACAATTGTTAAGCAAATCTGGCTTCCCCTTTGACTTTGCTTGTGAGAAGGTCACAAAAGGGGATCACATGACCCTGGGATGCTGCAACTCTCATAAATATGAGTCAGTTGCTAAGTGTCTGAATTTTGGTCATGTGACCATGGGGATGCTGCAGCAGCTGTAAGTATGAAAAATGGTCGTAAGTCACTTTTTTCAATGCTGTTGTATTTAGTGAATGGTCACTAAATGAACTGTTGTAAGTCAAGGACTACATGTACCCCCTATATGTCTGGATCTGGAAGTACCACAGGGTATTTGGCCTATTATTAATATTAATATTAAAGAAATAATATTAAAGAAATAATGCTATTTATTTGGAAACATTTCAAGACAAGCTCTAAATAAGGGAAAAGGCAAGATTTAAAGAAACGGTTTCAGAGATATATTTCCAACTGTGTTCCACTAAAAAATATTTAAAAAAACAACAGTTTTACCCCTAACAAAAAGATATGGAAAAGGGTCAAGTGCAGCGATGTCAAACTGGCAGCCCACGGGCCAGATGTGACATGCACAGACCACACCCATCCCGGCTCCGCAAAGGCAAAAAATGTGATACATCATGTGACACGATCGAATTTAACATCCAAGGTCTAGTGCAGCGGTTCTCAACCTTTTCCGGGGCTCGACCCCAGCCCGCATCGTGCATGCACGGTGCGATGGGCACATCGCGCATGCGCGGCGTGACGGCCCGCATCGCAAAGGGAAAAAAATGGCCGACCCAAAAAAAATGGCCGACCAAAAAAAAAATATGGCGGACTGTGGCATTTGGCGACCCCCGTGAAATGGTCGTTCGACCCCAAATGAGGTTGCGACCCACAGGTTGAGAACCGCTGGTCTAGTGCATCTAGTGCATCTTCATACAAATAAACCATAACATTTGGTTCCTGAAATTTAACATATTATTGTATTATATTTATATATTATGTTATATTATGTTATGTTACATTATATTACATTACATTATGTTATGTTATATTATAGCATAACATAGCATAACATAGGATAATATAAATATAATATTACATGGAAGATAGCAGGGCTGAAGATAATGGATAGCAGTTTGTCACAGCCTTAGGTATATATAAAGAATTCTCTCTATTTCTCTTGCCATGGATGTTCTTATATTCTTGGATCTGTAATGTGCTCAAAGAAAGCTATTGTCTAGATTTAAATTATTCTTTAAATGCTCATGGAATGAGAAATGGCAATGCTGATTTCATTATAATTAATTAACCCCTCATTTATCAAATAAAGCAGACCATGGGTTTTTTAAAAAAAAAAATTAAAAGCAATGTGCAAATCTTTAAGCACATTGATTGCATGACAAAAAAACAACATAACAGAATGCCATTGGGATAAAATCCCAATTGAATTTGAAGATGGATTTGTTTGCTCTCCATCTGGGAAGGACAACTTGGTTCCTTCTCTACTGCCACCATTTCCCCCTGAGGTCATGGGCGGGGAACCCTGACCATCAGTCACCCTGGTTGCCTGAATGGTTCAGATGGTGCATGTTTTGTTGCATTGCCTTGGATGTGCAGCAGGTTTAACACCCAGGAGGCTTTCTGTAGTCTTAATGAAGCAGTTAATGAGGCGTGCATTATAGACCCCGACAGCCCCTTCCCCAATAAAAACTAACAGGGATGTATTCAGAGCCTTCCATGGCAGTTAAGTAATGACAATGCTTATCTGCATAACTTAACAGTGCAATGCCACTAAGTCAAGCACCATTCTTACCTGTCTTCAGCACCCTAAAAATTGAACACTGAAGAAAACCATGAGACACTTCTTATTTCTGACTAGTCTGCAAAATAAATTCATAAGCCACCAACATCCTGTAAAACAGCGGGTTATACACAGGTTTTGTAATTTAGTTGTTCCAGAGACTCCTCATCTAGGAAAACACATGGACGTTTTTCTTCCCAAAGGATTTCAATGAGCCAATTGTTTCTCCACATCAGTGAAGGGAGCTGAATATGCTAACACCAGACTTCACTTACTTATACTAAAGGCAAATCTTTGTCTGTGGCTAGGGAATTTGTAGGCCTTTGAGTCTGTAGGAAAAATAGCTGTTCAGAGCATAAAAAGCTTTTTTGCATTTCTTTTGATAGTGAATTTCAAGGTCACTTATTGATTTGGGGATAAAATCTACTGAGAATCTTTCCTGACTAGCAGCAAAGCTGCATTAATTTCTGTAGCGTTTTCAGAAGAGAAGTTGAATTGTACTGAAAGAAACAAGGAAAGAAGAAAGAGTGCATTAATTGAATTGAATTATGATTGTTTATGGTATTATAAACCAGAAATATACACGTCACAATGTCTGCATATACGCTGGGTTCACAGACATGCAAATGAACATTATTAAAATATTGTTACTTGGATTAGTAAACCATTTTTTTCTGAATTACATTCATTCTAAGATAGAACAAAAAGATCAGTCTAAGTGAAAGGCTTGTACAAGCAAATGTTCCTATATGGATGGACAAAGTAAGCTAGAGCTTCCATTTAACCAAGTTAGCCCCAATATTAAAAAATTGTGAAGAGTCTGTTGACATCTTGCTTTGGCAGTTCACTGCCCCTTTTCACCATATGGTGAAATAGTGAAGCTGGCATCGGTGTTATATAAATATTTAATAAGAAGTGGGTTATATGTCAGAATTAATGAGGGGGAATATAGAATGGAAGTGACACCAATGCCAATTTGGACATTAATCTTATTGTCAAGTGTCAGTCCTATAAAGTATTTGTGAAAGTATACACACAGCTGCATCTTTAGGTCAGAAAAAGGAATGTATTGAACAATAAGCAAAGCATAGGGATATATCTAGGAGTTGGATCTAGCATAAAATGATTGAATGAATATATTTCATAGATAGAATAATTCCTTATGAACTTAAATCTGCCTCTGAAGCATCTAGACAGCCTGGAATGTTGAAGACATATAATTGGTAGCAACCATTTACAGCTTCTTGATATGGATCTTGGTATGGGTCAAATAGTTTTCTGCATTATTGCTTCCAAAAAATATTAGTATTTTTAAAGCTATTGTGCATATGATAATTTGAATTGGTATATACTTTTATTTCTATAATATATGGTATTTGTAACAATGAAAAATCAGTATTTGGGGAAAGGGGAACTTTTAGGAAAAGAAGACCCTATACAAAGGGCATTCCCTCTTCCAATATTTGCCATAATTACTCTAAATCAGGGGTGTCAAACTGCCAGCCCGCAGGCCGGATGCGTCATGCCAAAACCGCGCCCATCCCACTGCTGGTAATGGAAAAAAAGTCACGCAACCTCATGTGATGTTGCAAGTTTGACACCCCTGTTCTAAATACTTTCTTTTCTTCTTTACTAAGAAAGCTGAGTTCTTATTTTCTTAACCTGCACATACCGTAGCACAAGTTTATTGCACAAGTTTTTGCTGCTCTTGAAAAGTTAAGCAGGTACTACTTTAACGGAAAACCAGGGTTATAAATTAGACCAGGAAGTAACACATCCCAGAAGAAAACAGTGGTAAACTATTTCTATGTTGTTGCTAAAAATTACTGGCCATCTGAATGTAATCACTGGAAGGTGGGTTCAATTCAAGGAATTAGCTAATTTATCTTTCTCAAGCCCTTTGCCAACTCTTAGTGTTTAGTATTTTCATATGGTTTACACTTAGAACTAAAATCAATGCAAGATTTTTTGTAATGCTATTTCTATAATACCTGGTGGTTTCGGAAAAAAATTGGAAATACCTGGTAGCTACTGATATCAATAAAAAGACACAATGTGGAAGATAGAATTAAAAATAGGGCTTTTCCCCCTCCATGCTTAAATGCAGCTTTAAAATATTTTAAATAATTCTTCATTCTTTCTACCCAGACTGAGCCTATCCATTGCCAGTCAAGTACTATTTAGAAAATAAAACTGGGTAGGTAGCTGCTGGTGCCAGATTTTGATATCCGGGGGACTCTGTTCCTTAATCGCCAATTAAGATGTAGAAAAATGGTCACTTTTTAGTGGCGATTTTGCACATTGTAAAACATAAAAACAGCCAAAATCCTGTCTCTAGAGCCAATGACATCAGTGCTAAACATAATTTTTAGAATGTAATCACAGACTGCAAAACTATGCAACCTGTGAGGTTGATAAACACATCCTGATTGCTGAAAATTTGCAGTGCTCTCACAAGATAGTTTTTATAGGGCTCTGTGATTATCAATCCACCCATCAATTTATCCCATCCCTGATATGCCAGTAGCCAATGTATTTACAGCACATTTTTACAATGTCCTGAAAATATTAAAAAAACAGTTGGAAATAGATATACGAGTAGTTAGGATTGTCACAATAAAAATCTGGACAACATTGATATGGCAGCAAAGAGATACAGAAAACCTCAACTATTTGCTACTATCTAACAATCATTTGGATTTGTGCAGATTAGTCATTGCTAGTCCTAGACAGGGCTATTCGTAGAAGATCCATCATGATGGATAAGCCATTCACAGCACACTCATTTGTGGGAAAGCCATCTAATAAGATTACTTCTCACTCTTTCTACCATTAAGGTTACTTTTTATTATTTATATTTTATGGATATATTTCCAAATGCCTGTTTGGGCTTCAGCCATTCCCTATTTTCTTTTCTAAAAGGCCTCTTGCAAGCTCTGTGGGGCCTGGTGAGAATTATGGAAAATAAATATGATGGTTCTTTCCCAGTAACATGGCAGTTTTCCTTTTTTAAAACAAACAAACAAACAAAACAAAACCCAAACCATTAAGGTCTCCTTTAAAAAAAGTCAGGTGAGACAGACATAAGAAAGGCTTTTCAGAGCTATTCTAGTTTTACAGAGGCTCTGCAGCTTATTCTTTCCATAAAATTTGTTGCTGTTAGTTGAGAAGTCGTGTCCGACCCATCACGACCCCATGGACAATGTTCCTCCAGGCCTTCCTGTCCTCTGCCATCTTCTGGAGTCCATTTAAGATCATGCCTACTGCTTCAGTGACTCCATCCAGCCACCTCATTCTCTGTCATCCCTTTCTTCTATTGCCCTCAATCTTTCCCAGTATTAGGCTCTTCTCCAGTGAGTCCTTCCTTCTCATTAGGTGGCCAAAGTACTTGAGTTTCAACTTCAGGATCTGGCCTTCTAAAGAGCAGTCAGGGTTGATCTCCTCTAGGACTGACCGGTTTGACTGTCTTGCAGTCCAGGGGACTCTCAGGAGTCTTGTCCAGCACCATAGTTCAAAGGTCTCAATTCTTTTGCGCTCAGCCTTTCTTATGGTCCAACTTTCACAGCCATACATTGCAACCGGGAAGACCATGGCCCTGACTATACGTACTTTTTCTATAAAATATAAGCCTCATTTCACTCCCATTTTTAACCTAGTTACCTCAGATGACATTCTAACTCTGTTCTGAATAATTCATAAGCATGTATGTGTGTGTGACGTGGTGTGCCTTTTTGAGTTATCAAATTCCAGTAATTATTCTACTGAGTTTTTGCAATCAACATCTCACTAACAGCTTCCTATTCATGATTTAATGGTACCAGCCACTACCAGAAATCAGTGGAATAGTTGGGGTGCCCTACTTTATTGTGCTATTTTACATTATCTTTTGTTAAATAGGGCCTGAGATGTTTTTTCTTTCTTGAGAGGAGTGAATTTGACTACTGTAAGAAAAAAGGAATACTTGGTAAATGGACTAGATAGTTATTTATTAGAATTATATCCCACCTTTATTTTGTGCAACTCAAGACAGTGTACATAAGGCTTCTTCTGCATCTTTTCCCCTAAACAACAGTCCTGTGGGCTGAGAGAGAGTGACTGCCTCAATGTCACTTAGATGCCTTCTATGCCTAAGAGAGAACTAGAATTCTCAGGCTTCCATTTCCAAATTCAGCATCTAAACCACTATACCAAACTGGATAACTGGAAGAGATGCTTGTGAGAAGGTCATTGACCATAGCAAAACATGTAAGGTCCAACTAATACATACATTTTTCCCAACAACAAGTCTCAGTTGCTGAGATTGAGATCAATAGTTTGCCAACTCTAAATATTTTCCATTGTGATTTTCACTATTGTAAAAATGCTGCTAAGTAGATGTCATGAAATTATTTTAATCACTTTTGTGAATAGGTTTTGCCCGGGAAAATCACTAGCTGGAAATGGTCAAAATAAGCAATAACAGCACTGGGGTAAGGACATTTTTAATCGACATGAGAGAATGAAGAGGATTTTGTGGGTTTGACAAGTCAATACTATTCCCCAAAATGCTTAGCACTGTAGAGAATTCATCTTTTCTACTGCTGAATGCATCTGAGCAATAAAATAGACTCGCATTTGTTTTGCTGTTATTTAGAGTCCACTGAAGCTGTGGCTTTCAGCTTGAAACAATCAATAAATCAAATATGAGATCACAAGTTGCAGTGCATTCCCATTCAGGGTAGTTTTCGTTGTTGCTTCTACTGTGTTAGAGTTCTTTGTCTTGGCAGTGGAATTGCTTTTATCCCTTTTCATCAAGCCCAACTGTCTGATAAAGCAAACTCAATTCATGTCCTATAATGACAAGGTCATGCACCACCACAGTGTTCCTTTTAGATTTGCTTTGAAATGGGGAGCTGGGGAGGGGGGGAGGAAAGCTCATATCAAAATGAAGAGCATTGAAGGATTTGGATGAATCACCCCTAGTTTCACCTGAGAATATGAGCAGATAAAAAGAAGAAAGCTTTGACTCAAACATACATGGGTTAGTTATATTTTTCACAAATGACTTCTTTATATTATTGAATACAATGCGAACTTTAAGGCCAACTGCAATAACACTTTCTCATGAAAAATTAACAAAGAATTTATGGAAATGTAATGAAAGTCCCAAAGCAATTAGCCTAGATTTCTCTAGAGTCTGAGAAAAGCCTGGATAATTGCAGGCAAAAACTACATAAAGTGGCTATTTTCATTATCACAGGATACAGAACGTCCATTTTCATCACAATGGCACATAATGATGTTAAAGCTAACACAAAGATATATTTTAAAAGGTTGTGACACAGTTTACAAAATGGTTTGATTTATGTGACTTTGGGGATACGTATTAAAGTTTATTTAATGAAAAAGAGAAAAGAAGAAAAGGAAAGAAAAGAGAAAAGAAAAAAGAGAAGAGAAAAGAAGCCAGTCCTGTTATTGTCAAAAGCTGTTAAATATTACAAAAGTATGACACTATTTTCAATGTTTCTTTTATAATTTCATTCGAGTTCTTAATAAAAGCCTATGAGAAAAGGTTTTGCTTAGCATTGCACAGTCATAAAATCCAATGTTATTGTCACATTTTAAGCTAAAAAGCTACTCTTTTCTAAAGGTATAGTTAAACTGAATGGTGTTTTTGACTGTTACAATTGACTTTTCTTTGGCTTCCACTAAATGTGAATCTGCAACTAGCTATATAAATCCATACAACAATAAACTATTGAATCCACAGTCTTTTAATTCTGTCTTCTGCTTTCCTTGACTTTAAATGATATGTTCAATATTTATCTTCCTCCTTTAGTTTGCCAAAAAAAGAAAAATCTGACACTTTCTTTTTTAAATCCAGATGATAGTGTGCCCTGCATGCACACTTCAGATTTCTCTTCCAAGATATTTTCTCCTGACATGTTTACCAATCTTACTCCAGCCTGAACGTGAAGGTTGAGGGAGAGGGAGAGAGAAAGAGAGAGGGAGAGGGAGGGAGAGAGGGAGGGAGAGAGAGAGAGAGAGGGAGGGAGAGAGAGAGAGAGAGAGAGAGAGAGAGAGAGAGAGAGAGAGAGAGAGAGAGAGAGAGAGAGAGAGAGAGAAGGTTGCTCATCAGCAGGTAACATTTGGACACAGGGAAGCAATTTTCCAGTCAGGGAGCAGTGATTTATTTTTTATCTTTTATTTACTACATTTATATGCCACCCAACTCGGTAACGTCCATCACACTATGATAATTGAAAACCTCATCAAAAGATACCTTCTTCCAAATTTTCTCCAGGAAAAGATATGGTAAGATATCATAGGCAAGTCAAAGCTCCTGGCATATTCAAGTCTATCCAGCTGAGCAATTTTTAGTCCTTCTATCAATGACATTTCATTTTAGTCAAGAAAAAGGGAGGAAAGGTAGGAAGGAAGGAAGGAAGGAAGGAAGGAAGGAAGGAAGGAAGGAAGGAAGGAAGGAAGGAAGGAAGGAAGGAAGGAAAGAAAGAAAGAAAGAAAGAAAGAAAGAAGATATTTTCCTGCTCAGAATTCAGAAATCCCAAAGTAAGCAGTTCCTATGCCAACCAAATAAGTAATTGGGGAAAAATCCCAATGAGAAATCCTCATACTAAACTAGTGCATCCTTTGGATATAAAAAGGAATTTATTAGGAAAAGGTCAACATAAGAAAAACAAGGAAAGACAGGAAAGTATGACAGCATGTTTATTGTCATCTGAATTTCTTATGCAAATTTGTGGTACTGTATTTTTGTTCTCCTCTTTGATTAGAAATTGAATCTGCCACAGATTTGAACTTCTGTAAAACTTAATCATTCTCTAAATGCTTAGTATTACTTGTTGTTGAAATTTAACTTTGTGGACACCTTTGAACAATAAAGATTAAAACTGTGTTGCTCAGCGTTAAGCTTTTTAGTCTGCACAGCCTTTCCCAATTTCTTATGGCATTGTTGGACCACAACCTCAGCCATCATGGCTTTTGACTATATATGGAATGATCTATGGAACATTAGAGCAGCTAAATCTGCTATATACATACACATTTCTGGGAGTAACTTACCCTTAACTCCTGGGGCTTAATTTTGAGGAGGTGGAAGGATGTTTTCACTGTAAGGAAAATGGTTGAATTCATGATTACATTACTTGATTTACTGATTAAAATATGTCTTATAACTTTAAGCAGAATTTGTGCCTCATCCTCTACATGCTTACTTGATGAAACTAAATCCCATAGGCATACTTAAAGATACCTATGCACAAAAGTGGACTTTGCTTGCTTCTTTCCAGCAGTCTGAACTGAATTATTCCTTTATAAGGAGCTTTTTCCAATTCAAATTAATGCTAATTTATTAAAGGATTTTGGAATCATAACTGACAGAACAGCTTATTCTTTTCACCCCTCCCTCATTCCAAATTTGGCAATAAGTATAACATAGACCTAGTACATTCCCAGTTCAAAACATTTCTGAAATATTTTAGATACTCCAAATAAACGTATTGGTTAGGGACTAATTTAAAACTACATGCAGCACATTTTTATTTCCAGACTGTCGATTCAGCTGAGCAACAAGGCACATGGCAGGAGAATCTCATAAACAAATACATTCAGCTGTGCTGTGGATTACACTAAAGTGACACATTTATTTAAAAATCTGCCTACGACTTGTCCTCATTGATTAAATGCCCTTAAGAAAGTGAATCTGATTAAATAGAAGCCATTAAGATTCAGTACACCTCCTCCACTGCTTTTGATGGTTGACACATTCCCTTGAGAGGGAGATTGGACAGCTGATAAGCGAACACTGAATTATAAGCACTTTGTGGAATGTCACTGGCAAATGAAAGATCTACTGTTTTGCTTGCAAAGCAAGAGAATGCCTTAACAGCACAAAAATGGACATGGCACAGGAATTATTTCATCTTCTGTGCCTAGAATATAAATGACTGTATATATCACACATGTAATTTTAGGGCTGGGACAGCTAATAGAGCAGCACTGCTTGTCGGGAAATATGGGTTCAATTGATCAGAACCAGAAAGAAGAGAAGTGGCTCTTTTTGACTTCTCATAATACTGCCAGAATTCCAAATAAGCCTTGCCTGTGTAATTCCCCCCCCCCCATGACTTTCAGAAATGTAGCTATGGGTGTAGAAAAGGGGACACATATGCTACCTTTGCCTTTTCTGATTGGGAAAGGAACTATTGTAACATGCTTGCATTGTGTATCGATATTTTAGATTTAGGTGTCAAAATGAAATTACAATTAATTTCCATTGAAATAAAGAAGTTTAACATCCATTAAGGGCTTAAGGCTGCATTCCTAGGCACTTGGCCATTAAGGTATTAACCCAGTTGAATAAATTATTTAGGAATAAAAGTGCCTCTGCTCATAGAAGTCTAATTTCGGGGTTGCTGTCCTTATTTTTTTTTTCTAGTTCTCAGTGGTTAACTGCACAAGAAAATATCCACAGCTGCAACATTTTGTCAAATGGTTATATCCAGTTTTCGATTTTGAGTTCTGTAAGAGCTTTTATATAATTTGCCTTTAATTAATTCTTCAGTTTTTCCAATTAGTTTAAAAGCAGAGGTGAGCAGTAATTGATTTGAAATATCAACCTCAGATGTCCTTTTAAAAATACAAATAAATATATTTAGATATGATTTTTCCCTAATAATAAGAAACATGCTCTTTAGTTATGATAATACAGCCAATAGGCAACACAAGAGAAGTATCAGCATGCTCTGGGAAGCTCTTCACAGTTTTCAGAAGTATAAATAAACTTTACAGGAGGAAAACATATCTATGAAGAAATTAAATTGAATTAGGAGGGAACATGTCCCAGTAGCTTTCTAATGTTGAGTATACAAGATAAAGGGACAGAAAATCAGAAGAAATGGAATAGACAATCCTGGAAAAAGTTATGGTTATCTGCCTGGAACTTTAAGTAAGATTTTCTTTTCCAACATTGGGGGTAACACACAATCAATACTCAACTTATGGTCCCGAGTCTGTATAAAATTCTTCTGTATCATTTGTAAAGAGCTTCTATTACCAAAGTATAATTTAATGTGATAAGAGGGAAACACTATTAAATGCTATAGGACAGCTTTTCTTTCTACTATATTTACTTTTTAATTTTATGTTATGTTAATTTTGCAAGAAAGCAATTAAATCCCATTGCCTGGTCTTATCCATTGTTTTTTTGGAGTCAGCACATGACATATTACTCAAAATCAAACATAGCAGTTAGTCTAGCAAAAAAGAAAGAAAGGAAGATCTGCAATAATGGAGAATATCTATAGCTTGGGTGTGGGATGAGGGTGAAGGTTCATTCTCTGAGCTTGTGAGTTGGTTTCCAAACATTTCATTACCAGGCTAGGTAACATCTTCAGTAAAGTTTAGGGAATGTCATTGTCAGTGTTCTTATTTTTATAAAGGTTTCAGGTATGGGTGTGTTGAATGAGGGTCTTGTGATGGGTCTTGTGATGGGTCAGCCTACGAACCCCTCAGAATCCAAATCAATTGCACAGCCAACCAGAGACAGCACAAATCCATGCAAGCCCCTCCCACCAGCAGTTCATCTCCAATGACCCTGACCTGATGTAACTTCCCATCACAAGACCCATCACAAGCCTCTTCACTGATAACTCACACCTGACCCATCACAACACCCATCATAAGGCATTTGACAAAGTAGATCACAACCTACTACTTGATAAGATAGAAAAATGCGGATTAGATAGCATCACCATCAGATGGATCCATAGTTGGCTGATTGGCCGTACTCAGCATGTGGTCCTCAATGGAACTGCATCTACATGGAGGGAAGTGTGTAGTGGGGTGCCCTAGGGCTCTGTTCTGGGCCCAGTGCTCTTCAACATCTTCATCAACGATCTGGACGAGGGGATAGATGGGGAGCTCATCAAATTTGCAGACGACACCAAACTGGCAAGAATAGCCAACCCTCCAGAAGATAGGCTTAGGATACAGGAGGATCTGGACAGACTTGAACACTGGGTGCTATCTAACAAAATGAAATTCAGTGGTGAAAAAAGTAAGGTTCTACATTTAGGCAAGAAAAACCAAATGTACAGGTATAGTATAGGGGGTACCTTGCTCAATAGTAGTAACTGTGAGAGGGATCTCAGAGTCCTAGTGGACAATCACTTAAATATGAGCCAGCAATGTGTGCTGCAGCTGCCAAAAAAGCCAACTCAATGCTGGGCTGCATTAACAGAGGGATAGAATCAAGATCACGTGAAGTATTAATATCACTTTACAATGCCTTGGTAAGGCCACATTTGGAATACTGCATCCAGTTTTGGTCACCACGATGTAAAAAAGATGTTGAGACTCTAGAAAGAGCAAGAAAGATGATTAGGGGACTGGAGGCTAAAGCATATAAGGAATGGCTGCTGGAATTGGGTATGTCTAGTTTAATGAAGAGAAGGACGAGCGGGGACATGATAGCAGTGTTCCAGCATCTCAGGGGCTGCCACAAAGAAGAGGGAGTCAAGCTATTTTCCAAAGCACCTGAAGGCAGGACAGAGAAGAGAACTAAGGAGAAACTTCCTGACAGTTAGAACAATTAACCAGTGGAACAACCTGCCTCCAGAAGTGGTGAATGCTCCAACACTGGAAGTTTTTAAGAAGAGACTGGATGGCCATCTGTCTCAAATGGTATAGGGTTTCCTGCCTGAGCAGGGGGTTGGACCAGATGACCTCCAAGGTCTCTTCCAACTTTATTATTATTATTATTATTATTATTATTATTATTATTATTATTATTATTATTATTATTATTATTATTTACTGTGTAGATTCAGAAGTAATCTATCTGAAAATAAGCACTGTAGATGAATTGGATAATCTGGAATAGCAATAAAGATAGAGCTAAATATAAGAGATACAAAAAGGCACAAGACATAAAGAAAGAATACAGCTTAGTAAAAAGAGAAGTTGTTTAAAAAGCTAAAGCTCAATATAGTTGAGATTGGCAAAGGATCCTATGAATAATACAAAGAGCCTTTTAGATATAATTAAATAAAAGGAAGAGCAGAAAAAATAATTACAGCATCTGCTCAGGATAGATGGCAGAATCTATAGAAGAGCTTTCTTAAAATTCCTATTTTATCAACCTTCCTTATTCTAAACTGTATACATTGAACCAGGAGGTTGTGAACAGCAGAACTGATTGATTATGTTCCATAAAATCTATGTTGACTTTTAGGAACCACTTTTATAGATCTTTTCCAAGATTTATTTATTATTTATTTGATTTGTATGCCACTCCACTCCGGAGACTCGGAGTGGCTCACAACATATACAAAACATCAAAATATTAAAAATAGATACCCAACACACGTACAACTTTCGAACAACAACCCACAATCATCCCCAGGCCTGCTGGCAAAGATAAGTTTTAAGGTTCTTTCGGAAGGCCGGGAGAGTGGGAGAAACGTGGACTTCACGGGGCAGTTGGTTCCAGAGGGTGGGCGCCACAACAGAGAAGGCCCTCCCCCTAGGACCCGCCAAATGACATTGTTTCGCTGACGGGACCCGGAGGAGGCCGACCCTGTGCACTCTCACCGGTCGTAGGGAAGTATGTGGCAGAAGACGGTCCCATAAGTATCCTGGTCCAGAGCCATATAGGGCTTTATAGGTAATTACCAGCACTTTGAATTGCGCTCGGAGACCAATAGGCAACCAATGCAGCATGCGGAGGGTTGACGAAATGTGGGCACAACGTGGAAGGCCCACAATTGCTCGCGCAGCTGCATTTTGCACTAATTGTAGTCTCCGAACACTCTTCAAGGGCAGCCCCATGTAGAGAGCATTGCAGTAGTCGATCCTCGAGGTGACAAGAGCATGTGTGAATGTGAGGAGAGACTCCCGATCCAAATAAGGACGCAACTGGTGCACCAGGCGAACCTGGGCAAATGCCCCCCTCACCACCGCCGATAAATGATGTTCCAATGTCAGCTGTGGATCGAGGCGGACACCCAAGTTGCGAACCTTCTCCGAGGGGTATATAGATTCACCCCCCAGGGTAATGGAAGGACAGATTGAAGCGTCCTTGGGAGACATAACCCACAGCCACTCTGTCTTGTCAGGGTTGAGCCTTAATCTGTTAACGCCCATCCAGACCCTCACAGCCTCCAGACACTGGCACATCACCTCAACAGCTTCACTGATTTGGCCAGGAGTGGAAATGTACAGCTGAGTATCATCAGCGTACTGATGGTATCTCACTCCATACTGATGGATGATCTCTCCCAGAGAGATAGGAGGAGAACCACCGTAACACGGTGCCCCCCACTCTGATGCTCTGTCCCCAACCTGATGCTGATGTAGTTCCCATCTTCAAAAAAAGGAAAAGAAAAAGGACCCAGGAAATTACAGACCTATCAGCCTGACCTCAATACCTGGCTATGTTTGCCTTAAGTTGTGGAATCCTTTCCCTATGTTGAAAAAGACAAGGGTCAACTGATGAGCAACCTGGTTCTTTAAGTCTTCCAACATACAGTACATTCATCACCACTGTAAAAGAGTACTCTTCTCTTTCCTTCCACCTTCTCCAGAAATTTAAGTCATCACATAATATGTCTGAAGTAGGATAATTTGATCTGGTTAATTGTAATTTGAGAATTATGAGTTTATTTATCCAGTGATCCATTTGTTTGTTTTCTTGGCTATCTGTGGTATTCCCAGGAGTCTTGTCCAATATCAAAGTCCAAAAGTATCAATCCCCTTTCTATCCTCCTATTTCAAATCCAACTTTCACATTCTTAGAGTATTATAGAAAAATAATTGCCTTCATAGATAGCAACAGCAGAATAATGAGACAAAATAGAAGAGATCAATACTCCCTGCTCATATTAAATTAATTTACTCTGAATAAATTTATATGTACAACATCAGAGTAATTAAGTAAATAAAGTTGTTACAAGATACCAGCATGAATTTGTTTCTTTTAAAAATTAGAAAACTTTTTATAGTAAATCATTTGAAAAAAATATGGTAGATGAAATATAACATGATGTCAGTAAAGCATTTGAAAAAGAACCTCATAGCAACAAGAATATCTGAGGGAAGTGAAGATTAAAAAAGGCAAGTATAAACAAGAAGGCAAGAAAGCTAAGTTGATATTTGGCTATCTTGAAAATCATACTCAAAGAATATTAATCAATGGTTCCTTATCAAATTGGTGTAATGATACAGGGGTTTACACTGACACCTTATTATTTAATTCATAAGCAAAATATGAGAAATACTAGATTAGGAACAGAAATTGCAATTAACAATTGCTGAAACTTCAGCAAACTCAGACATGCTGGTCATACTGCAGGTACATTAATACTGAAGCCAGATAAGGAAAATTTAAGGAGTCAGAAAGGGAAAGAAGAGAGTGCAAAAGCTAAACTATTAACCAAAATTCAGAAATAGATGGACAAGAAGCTGAAGTGGCAACAGACTTCATCTTCCTAGCAGTAGAAGACTTCATCTTCCTAGCTGGTCGCTCTTCCATCGTGTTGGCATTGTTGGTCAAATGCCCTCCCCTGCTGTCCATGGGTCCGATCTGCCTCCTCCTCACTTCCTGCTGCATCAATGTGTTGGCTAGTGAGAGGTTACAATCCTCTGCCTCCCTCCTCCCGCGGGGGGGGGGGGGAAGTGATTGGTGGTTCATCACTTCAGTCCCCTACATGATAATACATGCCGGTGCAGTGTCTGGTAAGCTGGCAATAGCTCAATGTGCCAGTTAACAGAATATTGATTGGATAACCAAGCCTCTTTTGATAATGGTGTCAAAACTAGTCAAAATATTAAAGTACAGAGACTTCACACTGACAACAAAAGTACATATTGTCAGGAGAGAGCTTCCTTGCCTTGTTGTAACATCTGGTTGTCATATCTAGACTATCAGAAAAAGAGAATGAAATAAAAAGGATTGTAGTACTGAAGAAAATTTTGCAAATATCTTGGTCTACAAGAGGAACAAATCATTTCATGTTGGATGAAATAAAATCAGGACTGCTCACTAGAAAAATTAATAACACTAAAGCTTAAACATTTTGTTCATATAATGTAAGAGCAAGAATCATTGGAGAAGACTATAATGCTTGGAAAAATCAGTCAATTGAAAAAGAGACTGAAGAAAACAAGGTGGCTAGTTGTTATCATTGATGACTCAAGGGGAAGCTTTCCAGAACCCAGAAGAAACAATGACTGACTGACATTCTCAGCAAAATGCTACCCATTGGCTCAGTCAGAAGGAATTGAGTGATTAAACAATAATAAAGGCAACAAAGAAGTACTAAATATCTGGGTTATTTTGAAATTCTGGAAATGTTGATTAGTATTCTTTTAGAATGAAGCTGAAGAGATATTGAATAGATCGGTAAGTATGCAATGTTTGAAACTATCAAGGCATGCTGAGTAGTTTTGCAGGATAAATTTCTTTGCAATAAAACTAATAGTAGAAATCATTGTGTAGATCCCATATTGTAATGCACCCTACCCCCACCCCATTCTTACATGTACACTTAAACATACACAAAACAAAAAAACAATACAAGGCAGAAGAACGCTAATATCTGAACACACTGGAGACCATTTCTTGAAACATTGGTGAACCTCCTATACAGAAGTATAACATCAAACTGAACTAGTTCACAATATTTTCAATAATTTTAACCCAATGTTTGCTGCATGAAAAAAAATGGAGAGAGGTCATTTTGTATTGCTCAGATAATTCTTATTTTAAGGTTTGAAATATGGACAATTAAAATGTTCAACAATGATTTTAAAGCAGCTGCTAGCAGTACTTTTCTTTGAAAAAAAGAACCAGGCTAGCTCTATTTCTAAACTGCAGAGTGTAGATGTTATCACATCTATTACCGGGAGGTGTTTACATCTTTGCAGAACCACTGTGATAAATTGCATTCCCTCTGTGGCTCAGTGAATCCAGATAACAGTATGCAATTTTAAACATACTGACTTAAATGTATTCCACTGAAATCATTGAGTATATTAAATTTAGCTGAAGCGTATATAACTTCAGTGTAATCCCCAAGGAATTGGTGGGACTCAATGGGATAAGAATGGGGATAGGATCGATTCAAACAACCATGCTTGTTATGCTATGTCTGTCTGCCCTCTATATGTTGATAATTTTATTTTTAAAAATTGTATTCTGCCACATGATTACAAAGCTTCTCAAAATGTTTAGCAAGAATATAAAATCCCAGCAGTAAGCAAAAACCCTTTATTAGAACTCACACTTTATGAGTGGTCTTCATTTCATTTCAATTTCATTTCATTTTTCATTTCATTTCAATGTTTGTCATTCCTGATGCCAAGAATTCAATTTTTTCCAGTTCTTGGAAGCTGGAGGTGTTTTGATCCGAGATACTAAACAGATATAACTGAAATATTTGCATTTACTATTCAGAATTCTTTAGAAAGTTTAGTGTGGAATTTCATTTTCCTCAGCCGTTTCTCCCACTGACTATCACTGAAAGCTTTCACTGAAAACCTAAGAATGGCAATATTGGATTCATACTACACACTTATCCTTTTATACATGTATAAAACTAATAACTGGATAAGATATGCAGTATTTAACTGAATTCAGTACAAAGTCTAACAGAAACACAGATGTTTTCTCCCATTTGGCTATTGATCCTTCCATTCTAAATAAAGAGAATCTCATCAGATATGTATTTGATATTTAGATATTTATTGAGCCTATTTTGGGTCACCATATCAATGACAGATGATTTGGTGGCTTATATTTGATATGTAATTCTAAGATATGCAACCAGCATAACATTAAATTAAACCTTTATTGTAGCTGAATTGTATACGTCATTATATTTCATTTAATTCTTCCTGAAGAAGTTTGAAGGTTATTTATATTTTTTAATGTGTGTGTGTCTTTCACGGTTTGACCTATTTTAATAGATACTTAAGTTATGATAATGAATCAATAGATATGTTAGAAGATAATCCCTGCTTACAAGAACCTCTATAACTAGAAGATGAAATTAAACCAGCACTTCCATTCCAGTCAATGGAATGCTTCAGGAATTGATGGAGTATCCACAAAAATATGGCAAGCAACAGAATAAGAATCAGGAAAGGCTCTAATTAAACTATGCCAACATTTCTCAGACAGTGGTCAACTGAGTGGAAGAGGTTAATTTGCATTCCAAATAAAGGAGAGTTAATAAATTGTATAATATCCTTAATTTTAAATGCCAGTTAAATAATGCTTAGTATCATCCAACACAAATAAGAACCTACCTGAAAAAGAAATGGCTTTAGAAAAGGCAGATATTATTATATATTATAATATCATAAGTTGTAATACTATGAGATAATATTTTTGATCTATGTTGGATAATTAAGACAGCCAAAGAATACAAAAAAAGAGTCATTATATTTTTCATTGATTACAGAAAGGCTTTGATTGTGTCAATCATGTCAAGCTGTGGAATGTGCTTTGAAAAATGAGAATCCAATCCTCATGTAAAACAAATATATACAGGTCAAGAAGGCACACATGGACAGAACATGGTGAAACAGACTGGCTTTAGGATGGCAAAGATATGAGACAAGGCTGTATGCTCTCTCCTAATATATGCTGAATACGTACATCTCAGCATATATCTTTATGTCAGGTACAATGATATTCTTAGTGACAGTATACTGAAGCAAAAGTTAGAATTTGAAGAAGTAGGATAGAAAGATAATTGACAGTTTTGAATTTTGGGGTTGATGATTAATCCAGAGAATATTTTGGACAGTCAAGAAAAAAATCAAATATATCACCAAACAAATCAATCCAGGGTTCTCACACAAAACACAAAGAACCAGGCTCAGATCATCCTATTTCAGACACATCATGTGGAAAACTAGTTCTCTGGAGAAAGATGTAATGGGTATGTCTAGTCTAGTGAAAGAAAGACTAGGGCTGACATAATAGTAGTGTTTCATTATCTGAGGGACTGCCAGAAAGAAGAGAAGGTCTGAAGGCAGGACAAGAAGCAACGGATTGAAATTAATCAAAGAGAGAACCAACCTAGAACTAAGGATAAATTTCCTGACAGCAAGAGCAATTAACCAGTGGAACAACTTGCTTCCAGAAGTTGTGGGTACTCCAACAGTGGAGGTTTTTAAGAAGAGATTGGACAATTTGTCTGAAATAGTATAGAGTTTCCTGCTTGAGCAGTGGGTTGGACTAAAGGACCTCCAAGGTCCCTTCCAAATCTATTATTCCATTAGGAAAGATGTCAGACAAAAGAGAAATTAGCAACAAGTGGCATGGATATAATTACAGTGGAAATCAAAATAAACAAAGGATCAGATTAGATTTATGATAAAAGAACTGCTGTCAGTTATAATTAGATGGACATAATGGTTTAAGAATGAATATTAGCTTTATGGCATATCTGCTAGGGGCAATTATTGTGCTCTCAATTCACACTGATAATATCCTCGTTTTGTCCTAAGCATTTTGGCATATTCATTGACACTGTCATTGTCTCTGCAGATGTCACAACAGGCCTCTTTCTTGCTTTTGTATCCACCCATTTATCTATATATTGATCATAAAATCAATATACAAGAACTCTATAATAAAGCAATTAAGGGTGTTGTTAATAGATGCAATCTGTGTCTGAAACACCAAATGTCACTCTCTGTAGTTAAAAGAAAATGAAAAATGCATTTGCTTTTTTCATGGAATTGTAATTGCATATATTATCTTTTTTTCAATAATGGTACAACCTACACCAGATAGTCTTTGTAGATATATAGAGGACATTAGCACAATGATCAGCAAATGTAATAAAACAGAGAGCTATACCAACAGGGAGATAAGAATAGAAGAAAACAATACAACACTACAACCATTCATTAGAGGCATTGAGTTGTAAAAAAGGTCGTATGTCTAAACTATCTGTCTATTGATTCATTCTGTATTTCCATTTTCTTAAGCCTTTAATTTTCTATCTGTAATTTATAGCAATGTTTATAATTTTTCAGCATTTAAATTCAATTTATTCCTTCCTAATACATGCATTTCCTTCTGCCTCAAAATCAGTATATACTGAATTATCCTGTAGAAAGTTCTTTTCTGAAAATCATAGGTTGCCTTGGTTCCAATCTTTATACAGAAGATATCTCTAAACATATATTAACAGACACAACTAAGAAAAATCCAAACTGAAAATATTTTAAATTATGAACATGGTTGCAGAAAGATGGGTACATGCACAGAAAAATTTTTTAAGTTAAATCATAGCATGAAAAAATAAGCCCTAGATTGCTTTTCCTGCTAAATCTGCTGAATGAAGGATATAGTTTAATCAGCCCTAAACAGATCTCAGGGGTCTTCAAACTTGACCCTTTTATGACTTGTGGATTTCAATCCCCAGAATTCCTCAGCCAGGCACACTGGCTGAGGAATTCTGGGAGTTGAAGTCCACAAGTCATAAAAGGGCTGAGTTTGAAGACCCTTGGATCAGATAGTTGAGGTAATGGTGGAATGGAAGGAAAAGAAGCTGGTATTGGGGGAAACAAAGAGATAGCTCAGCAGTAATTGCTACTATAGGCAATTTAGGGGAGAAGAGTGTAAGAAGAAGGAGGAAGGGGAAGCCAACCACTTCTCCATCCCTTTGCTAGCAAAAGGACTGTTTTTGAGCAAGCAGAACTGTAGAGGAGAAAAGGCTTGAGCCTTGTGCAAAAACCACGAGAATCACTTGGCAGTTTAGCCACAAAATAGAGAGGCTTGCGAGTTTCACCAGCTAGAAGGTCAATCAGTGGATTTAGGTGAGGTCCTATTGAGCTCTGGCAGGCCAAAAGAAAAGATGATGAGAGAAGCAGATTAAAGGCCCAACTCATAAAAAAAAGAGTGAGATCACCTGAATACATATTGCACTTTTGACATGGACTGCACTTTTAAGGAGAGTGCTCAAGCAATCTTCCCAGTAGGATACTGGAGAGTCATCTCCATTAATACAAATAGCTTAGTGTTATATTTCACAAGAAGAGGTGAAGGGCTTGTTTTTTTTCTTAAGGGAAGAAAGGAATTCATCCTCTAGAACCTCTCTATGGTGCATAGTTTGCTAAAAATAATTTCTATACAAGTGAGAATCCCAAAGGTGCTTTTTCAAAAGGCAACTGGACTTTGTTTTTGTTTTTTTGAAGATCTTTTGCTTCTCAGTCAAGAAGCTTCTTCAATTCCTGAAGCTGAAGAACTGAAGAAGCTTCTTGGATGAGAAATGAAATGTCTTCTAGCAAAACAAAGGAAGTCCAGTTGCCTTTTGAAAAAGCACTTTTGGAACAACCAAGACCTGGATGACTGAGAATCCCTATAGAAAAGTAAAAGAGAGCCCATTTGGGAGATTTGCAGGAATCTCCCAAATGGGAGTAATCTATTTACTCCATAGATTGCTTACTTGATGAGTAGCCCAGTGGTGCAAGTTTTTCATTTCTTTCATACTTCTTGGCACACACCATAGTAGATCAAATGTATTGCTACACATTCTTACTTGTAGCATTTTATATATTTTATTAGCATTTATAGTATTTTATTCACAGTATTTGTATTTCTACAATGTTATTATTACAAATTTAGAACATTTATTAAGCTTCACATGGATTGTCTTACTGAGCCCAATCAGTGTTAAAATCATGTCATAGTTTAGCCTTCATTCAGATTAACTGCCACAAACATACAGACAAAATGTGAAACATTAGAAGTGTTTCAGATGGAGAGAATGAACATATCTGTACTGAATATTTCTGAAAAAAGGATGGGGTAAGGAAACAGGAATGTGCAGTACAACTTATTTCTTAGCCTCTATCGTAATGTTGGATCCAGCTCAGCGTGCTACCATTTTTTTCTTTGTGTGACCTTTCTTTGTGGAATGAGTCATGCTTCCCCCCTTTACAAATGACACTCTTCCTTCAGCAAACAAAGGAAAGTGAGGGATTAAGCATTTCCAGCTGGTTTGTTAATTGTATGCTGCTTATTCAACTTGTGTGAAGAAAACCTATTGCCTTTTCTTGCCTCAGACACTGTTCAATTAGAACACTTAAAACAAAAATCTTTAGGCCTAAATATTCTCTTTTATGAGAAATGGAATATTATCATATTAAAATCATTACTGAGCTAGAGCCTGGATATTTGTTCTGAAAACTGTCAATACTCTTAATGACAGTAGTCTTGGAAACTACACATCTGGCACAGAATTAATTACTCACATAAAACATTATCATTTCCCAGATCTCCTGTGAGATTGAGAAGCTGCTATAATGATTAATGGACCTGTATGACATACAAAAGAACAAACAGAAATGTTACCCAATGGTAAAAAAGACAAGCACTTTCCAATTCTAGATGAATGAATTGAACAGCAAGGTATTTTGTTATATGTCTTCAATTCTGAACAAACTCAAGAAGCAGGATGGGGAAGGAGAGATAAAAAGTTGTTTAGACCCAATTTGTTTCTATGTAAAAACTACTATGGTTGCCTTTTGAAATGGAGCCATGCGGAAGGCACGTCCATCTGGCAAAACATTTGTGTAACCCACAACCCTTTTTTATTTTTGTCTCTGGATGTTAGAAGACTGAAGATTGGCCAAGAATATTATGCTAATTAGAAACATTTTGAAAGAAATAATTGAATGATTAGGCTGCCTTATCTAAGGATTTTAGTTGACACAATAAAACATGGCATGAACACTACAGAAAAAATCAAATTATATAAATTATAGTTTATATAAGCCCTTTCTTTGGGGCCCTCTAGTTATCTCTTGTCCCATCATTTTTGATACAAACATTGTGTCTAACTTCAAAGTTCTATACAGGCTTTTCTTTTTTTGGCTCTTATATCCCACTGACTTCTATAAAATCCTGCTCTATTCTTCTTCCTGTCTGTTAGGCACAGAGTGATTTTTAAGAACATTTTGAACTGTCATCCATTTCATCTTCTATAAATTGCTTTTGAAGTTGTCTTGTCAATGACTCTTAGATGCTTGACAAAAGGATATCGTTGAAACATTTGATTATTTTTTCTGTTGGTGAGAATAAATTAGAAGGCAATAAAAGATGGTGGTACACAAATCTGTACCAATTTGATGCATGTAGTTTCAGTCTAGGTCAGGGGTGTCAAACTCGCAACGTCACATGACATGTCACGATGTATCATGACTTTTTTACCATTGCCGGCAATGGGTTGGGCACGGTTTCACATGATGCATCCAGCCTGCGGGCTGGCAGTTTGACACCCCTGGTCTAGGTGATAGTCATTTAAACTCTGGTACATGAATGTCTGCAGGATACAGACAAAAAAGTTTTAGTTTTGGTCTAGGTAGCTTTCATTTATCTTTTTGTTCCATTCTGAGCTCAAATTGGGTTTTCATGTCTCCCATTTCTCTATCTACTTTCTCTCTGCATCTCAGTGATTCATGAGATAAGATTAATAAGTTTATATGTCACAGCAATGAAATGAGACATCATTATAGATATAAAAACTTGGCAAATGGATGCCAACTGAATGTTCATCTTAATTTTAAGGGCTTGGTTTGATGTTCCATGGCAGATCCAATCATAGGGTGGTGGTGGAAATAAAGGCAATAAGCTTTTGGAGAGCCTCACATTAAGCTGTTGTAGGAAAAGTGTATGTGTATATATGTATGTATGTATGAAAAAAAAAGAAAAAGAAAGAAGATTTCTTTCTCCCATATTTGGGCCGACAGGGTGCGTATATATATATATATGTAGGACTTTGGTTCTTCGGGTTTTCTCCCATGTAGAATTTGAAGTGTCTTGGCGACGTTTCGACAAAGTCTCATTCGTCATCTTCAGGCTGGTGCTTTCGGCTTCTGCTGCTAGGAGCAATGTGTGATTGTAACTGTTTCTTCCTTTTAACTGCCAGTGGGGGTTTGAACTGATTGGCTGGGAGCTCGGCTGTGTTCTGATTGGGTGGAGGTGTGTTCTGATTGGTTAGGGGCTTGGCTGTGCTCTGATTGGATGGGGGGTTGGCTGTGCTCTGATTGGCTGGGGGAGTGTTCTGTTTGGGTGGGGGCTTTGTTGTGCTCAGGTTAGTCTGAGTTACAAGGGGATTAGAGATGGTGAACTGCATAGCTGTTTGGCTTCGCGTTCGTGGTCGTGTCTCATCTTCATGGTGGGTGTCAGCTTGCTTCGTGTATGGATTGGAGGGGTTTAAGGTGGCTAATGATGCAGCTGTGGTCTGGCTTCTGGTTCGTGGTCGTGCCTCCTCATCAGTGTGGGTTTGGGTTTGCTTTTTGCCTGGATGTGTGGTGGTGACATCCTGTGTGGTTTTTGTGAGTGTAGGTCTGGTGTCATTCCCTGTGCTATGGACTCGTCTGTCAATAAGGGCGGGTTTCCAAATGGCTGGTAGGCGGGAGGCATCATCTCGTTTGTTCATGCTGTGAGGGCGTTTTTCTATATCGATGGCTTCTCTGATTATTCTGTTATTAAAGTGTTCAGTTTTGGCAATAGTTCTGGTCTTTTTGAAATCAATTTCATGTCCTGTGGCTTTAAGGTGTTGGACCAGGGAAGAAGTTGGTTCCTCTTTTTTGACTGAGTTTTTGTGTTCTTCAATGCGTGCACTTATTCTTCTGTTGGTTTGTCTGATGTATGTGGTGGGACAAGCAGTACATGGGATTTCATATACTCCTTGATTTTCTAACTCAATTTTGTCTTTAGGGTTTCTTAGGATGGTGGATATTTTTCTGTTTGTGCAGAATGCTGTCTTGATGTTATGTTTGTGCAGGATTTTGCTGATCCTGTCTGTGGTGCCTTTTATGTATGGGAGGAGGGCTTTGCCGTTTTCTTGTTCTCTGTCTTGGACTTTAGTGGGAGTTTCTTTTTGGATTAAGTTGGAAATCTTATTTCTTGGGAATCCATTGGATGTTAGTACATTAGTGAGAGTGTGTAGTTCGGTTTTTAGGTGTTGTTCGTCAGCTTGCTTCGTGTATGGATTGGAGGGGTTTAAGGTGGCTAATGATGCAGCTGTGGTCTGGCTTCTGGTTTGTGGTCGTGCCTCCTCATCAGTGTGGGTTTGGGTTTGCTTTTTGCCTGGATGTGTGGTGGTGACATCCTGTGTGGTTTTTGTGAGTGTAGGTCTGGTGTCATTCCCCGTGCTATGGACTCGTCTGTCAATAAGGGTGGGTTTCCAAATGGCTGGTAGGCGGGAGGCATCATCTCGTTTGTTCATGCTGTGAGGGTGTTTTTCTATCTCAATGGCTTCTCTGATTATTCTGTTATTAAAGTGTTCAGTTTTGGCAATAGTTCTGGTCTTTTTGAAATCAATTTCATGTCCTGTGGCTTTAAGGTGTTGGACCATGGATTGGAGGGGTTTAAAGTGGCTAATGATGCAACTGTGGTCTGGCTTCTGGTTTGTGGTCGTGCCTCATCATCAGTGTGGGTTTGGGTTTGCTTTTTGCACCAGCATAATAATCCTACCAGCAGACAAGGGCAACTCCACAGTGGTCATGAATACATCTGACTACCAAACCAAATTAACCAACCTACTCCAAGACTCCACATACAAACCCCTAAACACAGATCCCACCACCTACCTGGAAATAACCACTAGATCCAAAATAAAAGCCTCCCCCATTAGCGAAGAGATCTAGCAAAGAATCATTCCCACAGAGAAATCATCCAGATGCCCTAAGCTCTATGGTCTCCCCAAGATGCACAAAGAAGGAACCCCACTTAGACCCATAGTCAGCTCCATAGGCTCACCTCTACAAAACCTATTCAAATTGCTCGCCAAACAACTACAGCCCTATGTACAATCCATCACCTCACATGTAAAAAACTCATTCCAGTTCATAGAGATCATAAAGAAACAAAACGTACAGCCCAGTGACCTACTCATGAGCTTCGATGTCATATCCCTCTTCACCCAAGTGCCAATCAAAGAAGCCTTAACAGCTATCCAAAACAAATATAACCCCCCCCAAACACATCCTAGATCTGACCAACCACTGCCTATCCAACATATACTTCATCTATAACGGACAAAAATACAAACAAATAGAAGGAGCACCAATTGGATCACCCTGCTCACCTGTCATTGCAAACCTCTACATGGAACACTTTGAAACCCAAGCTCTAGAAAAATCTGATCACAAACCCAAACTCTGGCTCAGATACGTAGACGACATCTTCATAATCTGGCCACATGGGAAAGAAAAACTGGACAACTTCCTCACACACCTCAACAGCCTACACCCCAAAATGCAGTTCACCATGGAAACAGAAGCTAATAACCAACTAAGACATCCTTCCTGTATGTCTTAGTCTACAAGAAATCAAATGGCTCCCTACGACACACCATCTACCAGAAGAAAACACAAACAAACCGCTATCTGCACACACTCTCACACCACCACCCAGCAAAGATCAACTCCGTAGCCAAGACACTAATCTCCAGAACCAAATGCCTAGCTGACGAACGACACCTAAAAACCGAACTACACACTCTCACTAATGTACTAACATCCAATGGATTCCATAGAAATAAGATTTTCAACCTAATCCAAAAGAAACTCCCACTAAAATCCAAGACAGAAAACAAGAAAATGGTAAAGCCCTCCTCTCATACATAAAAGGCACCACAACAGGATCAGCAAGATCCTCCACAAACATAACATCAAGACAGCATTCTGCACAAACAGAAAAATATCCACCATCCTAAGAAACCCCAAAGACAAAATTGAGTTAGAAAATCAAGGAGTATATGAAATCCCACGTACTGCTTGCCCCACCACATACATCGGACAAACCAACAGAAGAATAAGTGCACGCATTGAAGAACACAAAAACTCAGTCAAAAAAGAGGAACCAACTTCTTCCCTGGTTCAATACCTTAAAGCCACAGGACATGAAATTGACTTTAAAAAGACCAGAACTATTGCCAAAACTGAACACTTTAATAACAGAGAAGCCATTGAGATAGCAAAATGCCCACACAGCATGAATAAATGAGATGATATCTCCTGCTCACTAGCCATTTGGAAACCCGCTCTTTTTTTTTAAAGTATTTTTATTAGTTTTTACAAAATTTTTAACAAAAGATAAAAAAGAATAATAACTCAACTGTAAACAATCATGTACAATTACCAAACCATCAAACAAAATAACTGCTCAGTACCCCCTCCCCACCACATCCTCCTAAAACAAAACTAACCCCCTCTTCTTCCCATCTAACAACCTACTTTCTCCTTTCTTTACATTCTCCATCCCCTCCACCCACCTCTATCCCCTATCTTCTCCCTCTTACCCTCTTCCTACTTGCTTAACCTTCACTCCTCCTTCTTCTTTCCATCCAATGTGGTGCCCAGAGGCCACCCGAGCAACCCCTTGCTACCTAAAAAAAAAAAAAAAGAAAATATCGATCCCCAAAACAGTTGAGAAAACATAAAATAACAATTATTAAAACCCTTTTTGGATAAAAATATGGTGGATTCTTCAAAACATATTGAAAAAGCGTATTGAATTTTCACCACAGTTATTTTTGTTAGGTATTATAAAAGACTGTACCACCATAGAGACTAAGTTGATTTTGAATTTGACTACGGCAGCAAGATTGTTGGTGGGACAATATTGGAAGACATCTGAAACACCATCTATTGAAGAATGGACGTTAAAAGTTGTGAACTTGGTGGAAATGGCTAAGATATCTGCATATTTGAAGAACCACTCAAATGAACAATTTTTGATGGAGTGGAAAAAATGGATAGATTATATACAAAAGAAATATCAATTGAAGGAATTATATTTGGTTTATAGTTAAATAATTATGTAGAAGTAGTCTAGCGGGGGTTTCTTGCGTTCTTACCCTGTATTCATTCTGGGAAGCCTGGGGGGGGGGTGGAAACCCGCTCTTATTGACAAACGAGTCCCTAACAGCAGACCCACACTCACGAAAACCACACAGAATGACACCAGACCCACACTCATGAAAACCACACAGGATGTCACCACCACACATCTATGCAAAAAGCAAACCCAAACCCACACGATGATGAGGCACGACCACAAACCAGAAGCCAGACCACAGCTGCATCATTAGCCACTTTAAACCCCTCCAATCCATGCATGAAGCAAACTGACACCCACCATGAAGATGAGGCATGACCATGAACGCGAAGCCAAACAACAGCAATGCAGCTCACCATCTCAAATTCCCCTGCAACTCAGACTAACCTGAGCACAACAAAGCCCCCACCCAATCAGAACACTCCCCCATCCAATCAGAGCACAGCCAAGCCCCTAACCAATCAGAACACACCTCCACCCAATCAGAACACAGCCAAGCTCCCAGCCAATCAGTTCATACTCCCACCGGCAGTTAAAGGGAAGAAACAGCTATGATCATACATTGCTCCTAGAAGCACGAAGCCGAAAGCAGAAAGATGGGTATATATATATAGCTCCTTGACAAAGGAATACAGAACAGGCCCAAAGCCGTTTAGATTATGGATTATACAGCCTATGGAAATGATACATAGAATTTACAAAAGTATGTTAAATTATATCATGGAATTTAGGGTCTGACAACAATATGAGGGAACCTTAATATCTTAGCACCTCTACAGTCTACTCAAAGCCAATCTTTCTATTGACACTAGTACCCACTAATCTAAACAATACCCTTCATTATACCCATATATTGACTCCTTTCACAGTACAGGAAAGGCAGCAATCTTGTATATGTTATTTTTCCTTTTCAGGGTCAGGAGGCTTCCTGCTCTGCTTAATATCTATTTGAGTATCATGCATGTACTATAAGGTTAAAATATTACTTGCCTCCCACAAGATGCTTGCTACATCCATATGCCAATCTCCACCCTGTCTTGTATGTGCACCTCCTATTGCAACTCCAGACAACTGACTTTGGCTCATCTTGCCTCCTTTTTTCCAACTTGAGAGGCCCAGTGGGGTCCCTAATCTCACTTAATTATGAGCCAGCAGTGTGCCAGCTGCATTAACAGTGGGATAGAATCAAGATAATGTGAAGTGTTAGTATTGGTTTATACTGCCTTGGGAAGACCATGTTTGGAATATTGCATTCAGTTTTGGTCACCACAATATAAAAAAAGATGTTGAGACTCTGGAAAGAGTGCGAGAAGAGAAACAAAGATGATTAGGGGACTGGAAGCTAAAACATATAACGAACAATTGCAGGAATTGGGTATGTCTAGTCCAGTGGTGGCGAACCTATGACACGAGTGCCAGTGGCAGCACTCAGAGCCCTCTCTGTGGGCATGCACACCATTGCCCCAGCCACACCTCTGCCTGTGGCCCCCTCCTCACCAGCAGCCCCCCGGAGGAAAGTCGCCCCCAGGTGCAGCCTGCGTGGAGCAGCGCAGCCAAGCACATGGCAGCTCATCAGCAGGGACAAGACTCCACCCTCATGCCCTGTTGCGCGGGGTGGGGGCAGGGTAGTTTTTGGGCAATCGATCTCTAAAAGGTTCGCCATCACTGGTCTAGTCTATTGAAAAGAAGGACTAGAAGTGATGAGATAGCAGTGTTCCAATATCTCAGAGGTTGCCACAAAGAAGAGGGAGTCAAGCTATTCTCCAAAGCTCCTAAAGGAAAGACAAGAATTAATGATGGAAACTAATCAAGGAGAGAACCAACCTAGAACTAAGGAGAAATGTTCTTGATAGTGAGAATAATTAACCAGTGAAATGGGTTTCCTTCAGAACTTATGGTTGCTCCATCACTGGAGGTTTTTAAGAAGAGACTGGACAGCCACTTGTCCAAAATGGTTTAGAGTGTCCTGCTTGAGCAGGAAGTTGGACTAGAAGACCTCCAATTCTGTTGTTCTGTTATCTTTTCTAGTGGTAAAACAGAGTAGCCTCATTCCTGAGCTGTGCATGTCTCAAAAGAGGTCCAGGTGGCAGAGGACCCAGCTAATGGACCACAAGCAGGGAGAGCACAGAGATGAACAGCTCAAGTTTAGAGATTATGACGTTTCTATTCAAGCTGAGCTATTGAGATTGTGTCACTTATTTGGACAAAGAAGCAGAATGCAACTATGAGTTTGTACAAACATAACCAAACCAGTAGATACCATTCTTCTATTTTTTTTGATGCTGTATAATTCTTCAAGACCTCTCTCTCTCTCTCTCTCTCTCTCTCTCTCTCTCTCTCTCTCTCTCTCTCTCTCTCTCTCTCTCTCTCTCTCTCTCTCTGTATGTGTGTGTTTGCAGTTGTCTGATAGAATCACTTTCACCCTGATAAGGTTTTCCCTCATACATCTGAAATAGTCCTTTGCTATCTGTGTTTATTTGAGGAACAGAATCAGGTTTCCAAACCTCCTGGAACTAGTCACTATCCAGGATTAGAAGTTGGACTAGGTGAACCAGTAACATAATCCAGAAGGATTCTTTTACTCTTTTATAGTTATGCTAATTCATGAAAAAAGCACATTTCAGCAAAGTCCTTTTATACAAGGAGGATTTAGCAGGTTATCCACCTTCATTTTCCCTTTCAACAAATGCAAACAGTTAAAATGAGTTTTTCAGCCATAAAATTATTAATTGATCTCAGCTGTAAAAAAAATGATGTCTCTATGACCTCGTTAATGTCAAATGTGTGATTTGTTGATTTTGTGTAGTAAAATCTAGTACCAAGGTGGATATATAAATGAATAATATAATGTGATCAGATCTGCATAAGCATCATCTATAAGTCCTGAAAGACCATGTTTAAAAATATTTTGATTAAAAGTGCTCATATTTTCTTTAACAGCACCAAGTTCTATTGTAATTACTCCTCCCTTTGAAATTCAGAGCATACTTTTTTATTATCAAGATTCCAGAAATGGTGTAGTTTTTGAACCTAAATCTGGTTCTCTTAGTGTCCTATGAATTGCAGAGGGAGTGAAAATTTGGCTGAAACTCAGTTTACAATTCCTTTTTTCCCTTTGGTCTGAAACAGGATTTATGCTTTCAATATTTCTTCCTTCACCCACACTCCTATCTACTGTTCTATAGAAGTGTTTTTTCTCCACAAAGATCCATCATAATAATGTCTCTCATAGGTTTGCACTCATTTGAATATTTGCTTGTTAATAAATAAGATGGAGAACTATTGCTATTAGGCAGAATGAAGCAAGCCTATATTAGATACAGGATAGCAAGCCCACTCTGCTGTCTTTCTAACTCCCCTAGACATTCCTCACTAAATCTAGGCCATCTCAAGATCTTGTACTATTTGAAATAAAAGATAAAACGGGCCCCTGTATTTCATGTTCCTATCAAAATTGGTAATTGACTACGATATATTCAGATGGTCCAGATGCACGTTATTGGTGGGGAGAGACTGGTACACCTTGTACCCCTAGCATTCTTTTAATTTCCATACAGTTTTAAGAAATATTTGTCCTTGAACTTCTGGGTGAGGAATGGCAAGCCAGCACATCACCAAATGGATAGAGATGTCTTCACAACCATGACTGAAGGACCAGTGAGTAGATTGGTCCCACAGAACCTAAGGAGAAAATGAGATTGTCCACTTGTGCTCTGGATGGCTGCTCCTCATTAGGAAGTTGCTGCATAGTAGTGCTCTACAGATACGACCATCAAGGGATGAAAGGAAGCCATCATGCTCTCAACCATGGCAGAATCTTTTAAAGGATATTTGGTATGCTAAGCTCAATTTCTAATTATTTTTTGTGAATTACCTATTTAACCATCTTAAGAGATCCTCAAAATGACAAGTTTTCTAAGCCATTTAGTGAGTTTACCTTTATTCCTATCAGACAAAGAAATTAGAAAGGAAGACGCTTCAAAGAGAAAAAAAGAAACATTAAATCCTATAACAACATCTGAATACATGAAAAATCAAGATTATTAGAAGCAAAAGGAAAGAGTGCATGTTGATTTGTTTGACCAAGATTAAAATAAGACAAGTTTCTATAAAATTCTGGAAACTCTTTATGAACTTTTTGCTGACACTAGGGCTGAACAATTAATGATTTATGGATTTGAATATGAATAAGTGATGTGTTCTGGGAAGAAATGATACTTGCAGGTAATCTTTTTTTTTTAATATAAAATTCTTTTATTAAAACAATCAACATTGAACATGAAAACATATTGTGCAGCAATCATCATGGCACCTGATATACAATACTAAGTATTAGTCTTTGAAAACGTCTGAATTAGTAAGCCTTTTTCCACCCCTCGCGTCTAGCCTCAACTATACTCCTGTTACACTTTGTTTGATTGGTGTTTCTCTTATCTGGTTCCATATTAATGTGATCAACATTAAACCAAGGATCCTATTGCTAAACAATCATCCTAGAACTTAGCATACAACATTAGGTATTAATCTTTGTAAACATCTGTTTTAGTAAACGTTCTTCCCTCCTCCCTTCCCTCTTCAAGTATACTCCGAGTACCTTTTGTTTGGTTGGTGTTTCTCTTATATATGGTCTATCTGCTGTATCTAGTCTGTTGCATATTGTTCGTTTGCGCTTCTGAATTGACTTAATCCCCTTACTAGTGCAATCTTTTATGGTCCCTAACCAGAGATCCTGAGGTAAAAATTTCATATCCTGAGGTAGAGATTCAGTCCGCTTTAACAGTATTAAAGCAAACAACATTAGTCCTAAGATTATGTTAAGAGGCATTAGTTATAGAACATATACATTCAACATTGGGTGTTAGTTTATGTAAACATTTGATTTGTTAACCCTTCTTCCCTCCTCCCATCGAGCCTCAGCTAAATGCCAGCTGCATTCTGTTTGATTGGTGTCTCTCTTGGATATAGTCTATCCACTGTTTCCAGTCCGTCAGAAATTGTTCATTGGAACGACCCTTCAAATATGCTGATATTTTCGCCATCTCCGCCAGGTTTGTTACTTTCACACTCCATTCTTCCGTAGGCGGTATTTCTGGGTTCTTCCAATATTGTCCCACCAACAATCTCGCTGCTGTAATCAAGTTCAGAAATAAGTTTGTCTCTGAGGTAGTGATGTCCTTTGTAATCCCTAACAAAAAAACCCTGAGGTAGAAATTCTATACGCTTTTTAAAAATGGTTTGAAGTGTCCACCATATCTTCCTCCAGAATGCTTTGATTTTTCTGCATGTCCACCATATGTGAAAGTAGGTGGCCTCCCCGTCCCCACACCTCCAGCATTTGGGCTGGGAGCCCGGGTAAATGAGTGATATTTTTTTCGGGTCTAGGTGCCATCTATAGAACATCTTGTAGAAGTTTTCCCTTAGTTGTTGCGATTTCGTGAATTCTACGTTCCTCACCCAGATTTTCTCCCACGTGTCCATGGTGATAGAGTGTCCAAAATCTTGTGCCCACCTTACCATACAGTTCTTGACTAGTTCGGTTTCAGAGTCCATTTCTATCAGAATGCTGTACACTCGTTTGATGTGCATGGCCCCCTGATCTCTAATCTGTGCAATTAGCTTCTCGTCGGTCCGGGAGAAGCCCTTCTTCTTATCTTTACGCCACCTTGATTGCAGTTGTACATATGATAGCCAGGTACCTCCTATTCCTCTGTTTGCTAGCGTTGCTTGGTGTACCAATTGGAACCCATTTTCTTCTCCCAGTACCAGTTTACTGTAGGGCACCACTTCTTGCCCTTGGGTTGTGTTTACATCCCCTATTGTGTGTCCAGGGATCATCCAGGTGGGAATCTTGTCGTGTAGGAGGTGCTTATATTTCTTCCAGACCCATAACAATGGGATTCGTAGTGGGTTCTCCTTGAAGTTCCTATCTGCCTTTTTGTCGTATACTAAGTATGCGTGCCAGCCGAATAGTAGACCATGCCCCTCAACATTCAGAATTCTATCATTTGTCATGTTGATCCAGTCACTAACCGCCACCAACGTTGCTGCATAGTAATATACAACGTTGCTGCATAGTAATATACAGGTAATCTTTTTTTTCTTTTTTTTCTTTTTTTTTTATTATAAAAATTCTTTTATTAAAACCATTAACATTGAACATAAAAACATATTATGCAGCAATCATCCTGACACCTGGTATACAATACTAAGTATTAGTCTTTGAAAACGTCTGAGTTAGTAAGCCTTTTTCCCCACTCCTCGTGTCTAGCCTCAACTATACTCCTGTTACATTTTATTTTGATTGGTGTTTCCCCTATCCGTTTCAATATTAATGTGATCAACATTAAACATAAGATCCTATTGCTAAGCAATCATCCTAGAACATAGCATACAACATTAGGTATTAATCTTTGTAAACATCTGTTTTAGTAAACGTTCTTCCCTCTTCCCTTACATCTTCAAGTATACTCCGAATACATTTTGTTTGATTGGTGTTTCTCCTATATATGGTCTATCTACTGTATCTAGTCTATCGCATATTGTGCGTTTGCGCTTCTTGGTTGACTTCATCCCATTACTAGTGCAATCTTTTATGGTCCCCAACCCGAGATCCTGAGGTAAAAGTTTCATATCCTGAGGTAGAGATTCAGTCTACTTTAACAATATTAAAGCAAACAACGTTAGTCATAAGGTTATGTTAAGAGGCATTAGTTATAGAACATATACATTCAACGTTGGGTGTTAGTTTTTGTAAACATCTGATTTGTTAGCCCTTCATCCCTCCTCCCATCGATCCTTAGCTGAACGCCAGCTGCATTCTGTTTGATTGGTGTCTCTCTTGGATATAGTCTATCCACTGTTTCCAGTCAGTCACAAATTGTTCATTGGAGCGGTTTTTCAAGTATGCTGATATTTTTGCCATTTCCGCCAAACTCGTTACTTTCACAGTCCATTCTTCAATAGGCGGGATTTCCGGATTCTTCCAGTACTGTCCCACCAACAATCTTGCTGCTGTAACTAAGTTCAAAAATAAATTTGTCTCTGAGGTAGTGATATCCTTTGTGATCCCTAACAGAAAAGCCTGAGGTAGAAATTCTATACGCTTTTTGAAAATAGTTTGGAGTGTCCACCATATCTTCCTCCAGAATGCTTTGATTTTTCTGCATGTCCACCATATATGAAAGTAATTAGCCTCCCCGTCCCCGCATCTCCAGCATTTGGGCTGGGAGCCCGGGTAGATGAGTGATATTTTTTTCGGGTCTAGGTGCCATCTATAGAACATCTTGTAGAAGTTTTCCCTTAAGTGTTGCGATTTCGTGAATTCTACATTCCTCACCCAGATTTTCTCCCACGTGTCCATGGTGATAGGGTGTCTGAAGTCTTGTGCCCACTTTATCATACAGTTCTTGACTAGCTCGGTTTCAGAGTCCATTTCTATCAGAATGCTGTACACTCGTTTGATGTGCATAATCCCCTGTTCTCTAATCTGTTTAATTAGATTCTCGTCGGTCTGGGAGAAGCCCTTCTTCTTGTCTTTACGCCACCTTGATTGTAGTTGTATATATGATAGCCAGGTATTTCCTATTCCTCTGTTTGCTAGCGTTGCTTGAGATTTCAAGAGGAACCCGTTTTCTTCTCCCAGTATAAGTTCACTGTAGGGCACCACTTCTTGCCCTTGGGATGTGTTCATGTCTCCTGTTGCATGTCCAGGGATCGTCCAGATGGGAATCTTGTCGTGTAGGAGGTGCTTATATTTCTTCCAGACCCATAGCAATGGGATTCGTAATGGGTTCTCCTTGAAGTTCCTATCTGCCTTTTTGTCATATACTAGGTATGCGTGCCAGCCGAATCGTAAACCATGCCCCTCAACATTCAGAATTCTATCATTTGTCATGTTGATCCAGTCACTAACCGCCACCAACGTTGCTGCATAGTAATATAGCTTTAGATTAGGCATTTTGAGTCCCCCTCTCTCCCTTGCGTCTTGGATGATTTTTAGTTTCACCCTCGGTCTCTTGTCGTCCCAAATAAATCTGTTGATGCCTTTCTGCCAATTGTCTAAGTCCGCTTCCTTCTTAAGTATGGGTAGCATTTGGAAGAGAAATAAAAATCTGGGTAATACATTCATCTTTACTGTCGCTATCCTGCCGAGCAGGGACAGACGTAGTGATTTCCACCGTTCCAGGTCTGCTTGTATCTTATTCCACAGGACCTCGTAGTTATTCTTGTATAATTTCGCATTTGTTGATTCTATCTCCACTCCTAAGTATTTGACTTTCTTGACTATTTCACAACCAGTTATTCTTTCCAGGTTCCGTTTTGCTTTGTTGTCGAGGTTTTTGACTAGCATCTTTGTTTTTGATATATTTACTTTGAAGCCTGACACCCTACCATAGTCCTCCATTATCTCCATCAATTTCCTTGCTGATTGTGCTGGTTGCGACATTGTCACCAGCAGGTCATCCGCAAAGGCACATAGTTTGTATTCTTGCTGTTTAATCTGTATGCCCTGTACATCCTCCGCCGCTCTTATTCTGTTCAGTAAAATTTCCAGTGTTAGGACAAATAGCAGGGGGGACAGCGGGCAGCCCTGTCTCGTGCCTCTCTCTATATTAAATGAGTCCGTTAAGTCTCCATTGACAATGATCTGACCTGTTTGTTTCTGGTAAATTGCCGTTATGGAGTTGAGAAACTGTACTCCCATTTTCATCTTCCGGACCAAGTTCGTCAGGAACGGCCAGTGCAGTCTGTCAAAAGCTTTTTCTGCATCCACAAACATAAGAGCGGCGGGTATCTGGTTGTGCTTTTGCAGGTATTCTATTATGTTCAGCAGCTGTCTGACGTTGGTTTTCATCTGGCGTCCTTGTATAAATCCCCTTTGGTCCGGGTGTATTGTTTTTTGTAGTACAGTCATTAGTCTATTGGCCAAAATTTTTGTGAAGATTTTGTAGTCTGTGTTTAGTAGTGAGATGGGCCTGTAGTTTGCGGGCTGTGTGTTGTCTTTCCCCTCCTTTGGGATTAATGAGATGTAAGCTGTTTTCCAGGATGGTGGGACCTGGCCTCCTTCTTGAATGTTGGCAAATAGTTTTCTGAGGGGTTCTAGCATCTCCTCTTGGAGGTGTTTGTAGTAGGTCGCTGTTATCCCATCCGTCCCGGGCGATTTTCCTGATTTCAGTTGTGTGATCGCTGAGTGTATTTCCTCTTTTGTGATTAAGGCATTCAGGGCTTCTCTTTGTGTGTCGGTAATCGCCTGTATCTTTTCGTTTTGTAGGAACTCATCTATCTCTTTGTCTTGTATCTTATCCTCGGTATATAGTTTCGAGTAGAACTCCGTGAAGGCTTTCTTGATGGTTTTTTGTCGGAATTCTTCCTTGCCTTTGTATTCTATCTTTTCAATTATGCGGGATTTCTGTTTCTTTCTTATAGTGTAGGCTAGCCAGCGGCCCGGTTTGTTGGCCTTGCAGAATGTCTTATGTTTTGTATATTGTATATTCCTTGCAACTTGGTCAGCCATTAACATGTCAAATTGCTTTCTTAAGATCTTGAGTCCTTCTTTGGTGACTTTGTCCTCTGGTCTTTTTATTAGTAGCCGCTCCATTTTGCTTATCTCATTTTCTAACTCTTTTCTTTTTTGTTCTTGTTGGCGACGGTGCCAGCTATTCATGGATATGAGGATCCCTCGCATGTATACCTTGCTGCCTTCCCAGATCTGTTCTATCGGTGTTCTGTTGTTCATATGTGTGTTGAAGAATTCCTTCATAGCTTTTTTGCATTCCGCCACCTTGTCTTCGTGTCTAAACAGGTTTTCACTGATTCTCCAGGACCTCCTCTGTTTCGGGCCGTGTCTTAATTCCATCCTCACAGGGTTGTGGTCTGTCAGTGTCTTGGGTAGGATTTTCACCGCGTTTAGACAAGTTAGCAAGTTGCTAGAAGTTAATATAAAGTCAATTCTAGAGAAGGATTGATGTCTGCCAGAGAAGAAGGTGAATTCTTGTTCTTTGCTGTGCCTTTTCCTCCATACATCTGTCAGTTCGAGATCCTCCTTCATGTCAAAGAAGGATTTAGGCAACTTGGAGTGTTTTTGCGGGTTTGGTGCAGTTCTTTTTTTGTCTAGAGCAGTCTCTATGACCCCGTTCCAGTCGCCCATGATGATGTAGGATCTGTAGTTAAGTTGTGTTATTTTCTTGTGTAGCTTTTTGTAGAATTTGCCTTGTTGCTGATTTGGTGCATATATGCCCATTGCTAGAATCTTCTTGTCCTGTTGTGTTATTTCAATTGCCAGGTATCTACCTTGGGGGTCGGACTCTATTAGCTTAGCCATTATATGTTTCTTTACGTATATAACAATCCCATTCTTTTTTCTTGGCGCCGCTGCCACAAAGTGCGCGCCTAGTTTGTAGTTGATCAGATATTTCTGGTCTGCTGCTCTGATGTGTGTTTCTTGTAGGCAGATTATATCGCTTTTACCTTGGTTCAGGTAGTGGAGAATTTTTCTCCTTTTCTGGGGGGAGTTCAGTCCGTTCACATTCCAAGTCAAATAATTAGTTGCCATCATCTGTTGCAGGATACTCTTGCGAGACCATTTCTGTTATTTCCTTTGGTCTCGTTCCCACTATATCCGGATTGTAGCTCATATTGGTTTGAGAGGTCTTGCCTTGCTTGTCTGTGTGTTTGGTAGTGGAGCCTGGTAGCCTGTCCTCTGCCTCCTTGTTGTTGTTGCTCTCTGCTCTCTGCGCCCTCGCCTCTCGAGATCGTCCATTCCTTTCCTCTGCTCCTGCCCCGGTCTGTGCCTCTGCGCGGCTTGCTCGTTGGCCTCGATCTCTCCCGCTTTCCAGTGGTCTATCCGCCTCTTCTCTCGCGGTGGGTTGAGGGCCTCCCGACTTCAGTTCCTTTTCGAGGAAGTCTTTGGCTTTCTGGACCGAGGTCAAGTAATGTCTCCTGTTTTTATAGGAAAGTGACACTCCTGTTGGGGTTTCCCACCGGAATCGCAGTGCACGCGATCTCAGTTCTGTGGTCAGGAATTTGTAGTCCTTTCTGTCTCTCAGCATCGCCTGGGGGATCTCTTTCAGAACCTTCACCTCCTGCTCCTCTATGTAGAATGCCTTGTTATAGGAAGTGGCAGAGATGTGGTTCCGGAACTTCTGTGTTGTGAAGTGGACGACCATATCCCTTGGTTGGTGCTTGTTCACTTCCCTCCAGGCGCCCACTCTGTGGATTTTTTCGACATGCCACTCAATCTCATTGGCGCTCGTGCCCAGGAATGTTGCCAGGGCCTCTACAAAGGTCCTGCGCAGTCTTCCCTGGGGTTCGTATGTTGTCTCGTTCCACCCTCTGATCCTGATGGCAAATGCCATTTGCCAGTATTGCATCATGGTGGACTGGTCTTGAACCTCTCTTTTCACCTCTGCAATCTGTCCCTCTACCCGGTTTTCCACTTCTTTCATCATCTTTTCCATATTCTCCCTTGTTTCTTGGAGGTTTTTGTAATGTGTTTGCATTGCCTCCTTCATTTGTTCCAAGTCAGTGGCCGTCGCTTTGCGTTGTTCTTCCCACTTTCTCTCCAGGTCTCTACCTTGGTCCGCCAGCATCCTTTTCATGTCTTTGTCTCTTTCCTCCATCTTCTGTTCTGCTTCTATGCGCCCTTTCTCCGTCCTCGCACCCATTTCTGCCAATTTTCTATCCATACCATCCATCCTTACTACCATCGTCGCTATCGTCTCATTTAGTGTCTCAATCGTCTCTTTTAGTTCTTGGATCATGTGTGCTGTTGTGGAGTCCTGGGTTGGCGTATGGGTCTGGGGGCCTGCAGTTGGATGGGGTTGTGTGTGGTTGGATGGGGAGTTCCCTGGCAGATTGGGGGGGTGGGCCGGGGAGGGTGCAGCTCCCTTCGGGTCTGTCAGTTTGGACTGTTTTGTCTTTCTGGCAGTCATTTTGAGCTTCTCCTCCTGATGGCCTGCCTTCCCTTAAAACCTCCCCTTAATGCCAAGCGTTGTGGGGGAATTGTTCCTGTGCAAGATTATCAAGCTGCTAGGATAAGTTGGAGCAAATTCTTTCCCCCCCCCCAGTTTATATTTCGAGAGCAGAAAAAAAATTTTTCCCCCTTTATTATAGTCCACTAGGGGGTGCTATCCGCTTTCAAGTAAGCTTCGCTGTGCTGGCAGGGAGGAAGCAAGATGAGAGGAGCTGGGGCCTGCGCAGATGGCCCTTTTCTCCAGGTGTAGTACAACTGGACTTTTCGGGGTCTGGGGGGGTCTTCTGGGGGTCTTGTGAGGGTCCTCCCCCTGCTGCTAGCCTCTCCCTGCTATTATCGTCCCTCGATGCTCTAAACGGGCCCCCTCTGGTCTTACCGCCGCTGTCAGCCGTCAGCCGTCCTCTTCCTGCTCCCGTCGGCTCTCTGTCTTCGCTCCCGCCGGCTTCTATCAGGTACGGGGCCTTCCTCTCGGCCTCCTCAGGTCCGCCTGCCGATCTGCCGGCTGCTGTCGGCTTCCTCCGCTCCTTCCTGTGTCCGTGGGGGACTCTCGGCGGCGATTTCCGCCTCGCTTCACCGGACTGCGTTGCGTTGCGGGTCTTCTTCGGGTGCGCCTATCTCCCCGGCGCACCCCTCTCACCGGCTTCTTTCGTCCTGGGAGCCTTTGGGGCCTCTCTTGGCCTCTGCCGGTCTGCCGGCCAAGCGGCCGGCTGCCACCGGCTTCTTCTTCGGCTTTGTTCGGTGCCTGTGGGGGACCCTTGACGGCGCTTTTTGTTTCGCCGGGCTGCGCTGAGGGTCCTCTTCGGGTGCGCCTACTTCTCCGGCGCACCCCTCTCTCTCAAAATAGATTTTTTTAAAAAAATAGTTACACTCCGTTACGGAGCTTTCCTAGGGAGGCTCCGGTCCTCGTGACCGGAACCGGAAGTCCAATATACAGGTAATCTTATAGGAGGTGAATAATTACTAAGTTAGTTTAGTTTAGTTTAGTGATTAGCCCATAGGCCATATCAACATACAGAGTTCCAAACACAAATTATTAATAAAATCCTATAAAAATAATTCAAAATAAAATTGGAGTAAAATACAATAATTTGATGTATAGTTCAGGGGTCCCAACCCCCGGTCTGTGGATCAATACCTGGCCGCGGCATGCCAACAACCAGTCTGCACAAACAAGCAAAGCCCCATCCATGGGATGCAGGCAGCACACAAAACTACACACTCTCCGGTCTTTGGAAAAAACTTTCTTTATGGAACCGGTCCCTGGTGCCCAAAAGGTTGGGGGGCTCTGGTATAGATAATGAGATAAGATAGAATTATGTTTCAGTCTCACCCCTACAATCTACTCCAATCAATCCCACATATGACAATCTCAGCCAAACCATTTTATTCAAGTACTGTGCCATATTAAATGTTGTTTTTCAGATTCTGACCGCATATAAGGTATGTTCTTTCAATATGGGGTTCTCAATGGGTCATTCATTTAATATATGAATCAAGGTGCCTGTCTCTCACCCTCTTATACAAACAACAATCAAATAGCATATGAGCCAAGTCTTCTACCTTTACCACTCCACAAGTGCAGATACGTCCATCATATGGTATAAAATGGAACCTCCCATATCAAACCATTGTATCAAGCTGTTCGAATCTTGCTCGTGTAAATATCTCCCTAAGATGTTTTGGAAATTCTAACTTTAAATAGCTGCCTTTTTGAAAAATACATTTATATTTACTCAGCCATTTCAAGTTACCAGACTTACTAAGAGTAACTATATTATTTTGTGCTTCTATGTCCAAACATGTTCTTCTGTTATGTAAGAGACAGGAAGGCCACAGTTTCTTACAAAATTTGTCAGTTTAGTAATCCAAGAGGTTTGCAGTTGTGATTTTATCTGCTCTAATAAACATAACCTAGGAAGTCTATCAGTCTCCATTTAGTTGATACTGTTCATTTGTACTTGCTGTGACGAAGATTGGAAGTTGCTTCTGTGAATATCTTTTTGCTTTTTTCTTTTTTTCTCTTTTTTTCTCTTGCACCTTTTATTCTTTTTCTTTCCTTTCTGAATTTAGTTTGTATTTTCTTTTATTATTGTTTTTAAAATCAATATTTTTTTTAAAAAGAGAGAAATATTTGTCCTTTATGATTCCTATCACTTATGAAAACACTTATTTCTTAAAACATGAATGCCTGCAGACAAATTCTGGAGGATTTTCGGCACTGTTTCAAGGAGATTTTATAATCCTTCCATGTCTTGGAGAATTACAGGCCATTTGAGTACCAGAAAAGCCACAAAGTGCTTGGAGAAGAAGAGTTTCAAACACAACACAGTCATCTTTCAGGACAATTGTCTTGAATTATTTTATCCTGAGGTCTTACTGTATAAACCGAACAGGCAAAAACAGTCAGACAATGCAATGATGATGGCAGAAGTGCATAGCTATGAAATATCCTTTTTGTCATATTAACAGCGATGTGAAATGAATAAATTTATTTCAGTCACTTGTAGCTGAGGAAGCTGCAGGAGCTTCAAGAAATAATATTCAGAAAAATAGATAAATAGTAGGAGCGTTAGTGTGGATAACACAGTATATACAGCATCCATTAAAAACAAAAACAAAAAAAACCAGCCAATTTGATGCCATCTGTTCAACTGGAATGGAATAAATGTTTTTTGATATATGTTACCATTGTTCCTTGATCAAGAAATGGTAGACATAAAAGAGATACCATTCATTAAATGAAAATACCAGAATGTAATATGGTACATGCTGAAGAGTCTGGACAGTGCATAGAGGATATTTTTCTAAAGCAGGATAGGTATGCAGTTCATAGTCTGCATATTTCCCACTGAAATCTAAAGCAGATTGGATATGCAGTTCAAAGTCTGCATATTTCCTATCCTCTACCTCCTTCCCCTGAAACTATTTGACTGCATTCATGTCCCATGGAAAGCCAAGCAAACAGCTGTAGTGATTTTATGTGACCTTTTCTATTGGACAGTAACATTAGCCAATCAAAAGAAAGAATATATATGCACTAGCAGTCATCTACTTTTTCCCCCTCCAAAGGTTTCTATATAAAGAAAGGGATAGTCCAGAATTTCAAAGATTTAACTGGAAATTTTTCTTCAGCCTTTGAGAGAGTGAACTATACTCTCCTAAATATAATAATAATAATAAAGTTGGATCTGAATGTTAGAAGGCAAGAACATCTTTCCTACACATGTCAAAATTGTTTTCTGTAGCCTGTGGGGAAGTTCAACTTCCTCAGAATCCTTCCTGGTTGTCCTTCTGACATGCTTTCTTTGCTCTATCTCCTTTGACTTTAAAGTTATAGGGAGGGATAACACTGCATGACTACCATACAGCTGTGAACTTTAAAACCAAAGGCAGCAGCTGGAACAGAATTGTAAAGGGACCTCCTGGACACTTGCCAATAGAAATGTGTAGATTTTTCTTTTCTATTCATCCAGATTAATAGGTCAATAGAGTCCATAATTTCCTTCATACCTTGCCACTATTGGGTGTACATTTTTATTAACTGTTTACTGTGGAATGAAGGCTCATGCTGTTCTTAGATGGCATTTGATTTCAGCATTGGCCAAAATAAATCTGTGAACTGGAGCTGAATGATTATGCTTGCAATTTGCATCTGAAATTGACTACATATCTTCTCCGAAGTAGATGCCAATATATTCATTTGCATCTACTGGGTGTGGAAAGGATCATTCTTCTACACTGTTTGTATCAGAAATAAATGGGGCTGGACATTCTTCTCTTTTTGCCTGCATGTCCTCCTATACCTATAAATGCATATGAACACTCCATAATCACTTAGAGCAGGGGTTCTCAACCTTGGCAACTTTAAGACTTGTGGACTTCAATTCCCAGAATTCTGGGAGTTGAAGTCCACAAGTCTTAAAGTTGCCAAGGTTGAGAACCCCTGATTTAGAGCAACTTTGTTTGATTCAGATTCTGTCCAGCCCTCTGTTTCTGCTGCTAGATGATAGTACCACTTACTGACCATTATGGATCTAGTGATAAAAGGTACCTTGATAGATTCAATTTCTAGCTTTGTTGGCTTGGTTAGGAGCAACTAATACACCTGCAGGAGGAATTTTGAAGGCCGTGGTAGTTCACCACCATGTTATGCTAGGAGCTCTGTGTTGTGATGTTTTTCCTAACCATGCTAGCAAACTGCTATAATCCCAGAAAGTGACTTGCATGGCAAGTCAAGAAACCTTCCAATATGAGCAAACATTGCTACTTGAAGTGTAAGAAACAATATTATTGCTGTTTGTTAAGCAGTGCTTGTTACCTTGAAATGTCACTTCCTCTCCTACAGATAAAATGCCACTGGCATAGGGACATGCCGGAATTGCTCACAATGCTCAGCTTCCAATTATGCATCGCATGTCCACCGGGATTCATTTTATCCTTGGGTTGGTAGTACGTTTTCAACTGCAAGAGTTCAGAATCCATTGGCATTTCATTCTATTATACCCACTTAATCACAGTTTTTGTTTACCTGTGCTTCATCACAAGTGGAAAAAATATGTTATTCAAGTAAAATAGTTAGATTTCTCTGTACATGTGTGTTGCCCAAGCACATAAAAATAGTTCAGTGTTGATTCTTTTAGGTTACTGGCATTAATCCAAAAGTTATATGATGAAGAATATCTGATAAGAAATCTAAGGAAGGATGCACAATTGACATCTTTCTAGTCTCATGACATATATTCTTTCATGCATCTATAACATACATATGGCAGGTCAAATAAGTTTAGTGATGAGCAAACTCCAAAGAACTTTATATAGTTTTATGGAATAGCTGTGATGGGTATTATTATTTTTCACACTACCATTTCTGCACTTTTTAATAAGCATATCCATTTTGTGACAAATTAAGATTTAACAGATGGAGAGAGAGAGAGAGAGAGAGAGAGAGAGAGAGAGAGAGAGAGAGAGAGAGAGAGAGAGAGAGAAAGAGAGAGAGAGAGAGAGAGAGAGAGAGAGAGAGAGAGAGAGAGAGAGAGAGAGAGAGATATGATAGATAGAGACAGAGATAAAGATTGATAAATGACAAAGTATAACAATAGCAACTGACAGGAAAGACACTGATACCTATAGCCCAAATATGTCCTGTTTTCTCCTATTTAAGCACTAGCCTGAGTGAAATATTAGACAAAATATTGTCCTTTGATATTATTGTATTTCATTATGCTGAGTCTCAAATTATTTTTCCTGAAGAAACACATAGACACATGAATAATTTCTGAATGTATTTCATAGATCAGAACTTAGTGTGGGTAGAGGAACATGATAATTTGAAAGATAAATACAAATTGGATTTACATGAAAGTAGAGGTGAATGTATTGTCATGAGAATGCATATACATGCTTTTCAATACTTTTCTTTTGACCTTCAAAGAATAATTCTGTTTCTCAGCATCAGGGATGAAAGAATCAATTGAGAAAGTATTTATACAATAGTTAATATGTTTTTTCTTGTATGCCAAAAAGACATTAAGAAATGTCACCATCTTTTGCTGTATCTTATTCAATCCTGGCTTGATTTCCCCTCCCCTTCTGTTTTTGTCCATTTGAGCACCTTTTTCTTTTCTTTACTCCAAGAGACTATTTACATTGAAATTTGCATTTAAATGGATACAGGAAATGCATTAACAATACTTTCATTTACAAAACCTACAAGAAACTCTCAATTTTTCAACAAAAATCGAATAACACTATTGTTAAAAAAAATCCTTTGCCTGGTACTCTCCATTGCCTGAATTAATGTGTATGTTGTATATGTATATCTATATCTCTATATAGTATAATCATCATCATCGTCATTTTACCTATTGTATATCCACTGCAGGATGAAGGCCTCTTCCACACGTTTTCCAATCAATATGGTCCTGAGCTTTCTTTTGCCAATTGGACCTGCAATACTTGCTGATGTCATTGATCCATCTTGTTTTAGATATCTTTCGTGGATGCTTTTTATCAAGTGGGATCTATTCAGTGGTGGGATTCAGCAGGCTCGCACGACTTCGGCAGAACCAGTATCCGGGACCAGAATGGACTTCCGGAAGCGGCATCCACAGAGAGAACTGGTTGTTCACATATTTGAATCCCACCACTGTATCTATTAATATACAGTATCTATATACAATATATATACACAACACATATAGGTGTGTGTGTGTGTGTATGTGTATATACAAATATATATATGTTTTCTGAGGTTTTTGCGGGTGTTTGTATGTAGGTCTTTGGTTCTTCGGGTTTTCTCCCACGTAGAATTTGAAGTGTCTTGGCAACGTTTCGACGAAGTCCCATTCGTCATCTTCAGGCTGGTGCTTTCAGCTTCGTGCTTCTAGGAGCAATGTGTGATTGTAACTGTTTTTTCCTTTTAACTGCCAGTGGGGATTTGAACTGATTGGCTGGGAGCTCGGCTGTGTTCTGATTGGGTGGAGGTGTGTTCTGATTGGTTAGGGGCTTGGCTGTGCTCTGATTGGATGGGGAGTTGGCTGTGCTCTGATTGGATGGGGGAGTGTTTGGGTGGGGGCTTTGTTGTGCTCAGGTTAGTCTGAGTTACAGGGGGATTAGAGATGGTGAGCTGCACAGCTGTTTGGCTTCACGTTCGTGGTCGTGCCTCATCTTCATGGTGGGTGTCAGTTTGCTTCATGTATGGATTGGAGGGGTTTAAGGTGGCTAATGATGCAGCTGTGGTCTGGCTTCTGGTTTGTGGTTGTGCCTCATCATCGGTGTGAGTTTGGGTTTGCTTTTTGCCTGGATGTGTGGTGGTGACATCCTGTGTGGTTTTCGTGAGTGTAGGTCTGGTGTCATTCTTTGTGTTATGGACTCATTTGTCAATAAGGGCGGGTTTCCAAATGGCTGGTAGGCGGGAAGTATCATCTCGTTTGTTCATGCTGTGAGGGCGTTTTTCTATCTCGATGGCTTCTCTGATTATTCTGTTATTAAAGTGTTCAGTTTTGGCAATAGTTCTGGTCTTTTTGAAATCAATTTCATGTCCTGTGGCTTTAAGGTGTTGGACCAGGGAAGAAGTTGGTTCCTCTTTTTTGACTGAGTTTTTGTGTTCTTCAATGCGTTCACTTATTCTTCTGTTGGTTTGTCCGATGTATGTGGTGGGGCAAGCAGTCCGTGGGATTTCATATACTCCTTGATTTTCTAACTCAATTTTGTCTTTAGGGTTTCTTAGGATGGTGGATATTTTTCTGTTTGTGCAGAATGCTGTCTCAATGTTATGTTTGAGCAGGATCTTGCTGATCCTGTCTGTGGTGCCTTTTATGTATGGGAGGAGGGCTTTGCCATTTTCTTGTTCTCTGTCTTGGATTTTAGTGGGAGTTTCTTTTTGGATTAAGTTGGAAATCTTATTTCTTTGGAATCCATTGGATCTTAGTACATTAGTGAGAGTGTGTAGTTCGGTTTTTAGGTGTTGTTCGTCAGCTAGGCATTTGGTTATGGAGATGAGTGTCTTGGCTAGGAAGTTGATATGTGGTGGGTGGTGGTGTGAGAGTGCGTGCAGATAGCGGTTTGTGTGTGTTTTCTTCTGGTAGATGGTGTGTCCTAGGGAGCCATTGGATTTCTTGTAGACTAAGAAATCCAGAAACAAAAGAAACAAAACTTACAGCCCAGCGACCTACTCATGAGCTTCGATGTCATATCCCTCTTCACCCAAGTGCCAATCAAAGAAGCCTTAACAGCTATCCAAAACAAATATAACCCCCCCAAACACATCCTAGATCTGACCAACCACTGTATATCCAACACATACTTCATCTATAATGGACAAAAATACAAACAAATAGAAGGAGCACCCATGGGATCACCCCTCTCACCTGTCATTGCAAACCTCTACATGGAACACTTTGAAACCCAAGCTCTAGAAAAATATGATCACAAACCCAAACTCTGGCTCAGATACGTAGATGACACCTTCGTAATCTGGCCACATGGGAAAGAATAACTGGACAACTTCCTCACACACCTCAACAGCCTACACCCCAAAATACAGTTCACCATGGAAACAGAAGCTAATAACCAACTTCCCTTCCTGTATGTCTTAGTCTACAAGAAATCCAATGGCTCCCTAGGACACACCGTGTGTGTGTGTGTGTGTGTGTGTGTGTGTGTGTGTTTGTAGGTATTTGGTTTTTCTCCTGCATAAAATTGGAAGTGTCTTGGCGACATTATATTGACACATCCATGCAAAAAGCAAACCCAAACCCACACCGATGATGAGGCACGAGCACAAACCAGAAGCCAGACCACAGCTGCATCATTAGCCCCTTAAAACCCTCCAATCCATATATGAAGCAAACTGACACCCACCATGAAGATGAGGCATGACCATGAACGCGAAGCCAAACAACAGCAATGCAGCTCACCATCTCAAATCCCCCTGCAACTCAGACTAACCTGAGCACAACAAAGCCCCCACCCAAACAGAACACTCCCCCATCCAATCAGAGCACCGCCAAGCCCCTAACCAATCAGAACACACTTCCACCCAATCAGAACACAACCAGGCTCACCCAATCAGTTTATACCCCACTGGCAGTTAAAGGGAAGAAACAGCTGCGAACACTGTTCCTAGAAGCGTGAAGCCGAAAGCACCAGCCTGAAGATGACTAATGAGACTTCGTCGAAACGTCGCCAAGATACTTCCAATTTAGCCAGACTACAGCTGCATCATTAGCCACTTTAAACCCCTCCAATCCATACATGAAGCAAATTGACACCCACCATGAAGATGAGGCATGACCATGAACGCGAAGCCAAACAACAGCAACGCAGCTCACCATCTTAAATCCCCCTGCAACTCAGACTAACCTTAGCGCAACAAAGCCCCCACCCAAACAGAACACTCCCCCAGCCAATCAGAGCACAGCCAACCCCCATCCAATCAGAGCACAGCTAAGCCCCTAACCATTCAGAACACACCTCCACCCAATCAGAACACAGCCAAGCTCCCAGCCAATCAGTTCATACCCCACTGGCAGTTAAAAGGAAGAAACAGCTCCGATCACATATTGCTCCTAGAAGCACGAAGCCGAAAACACAAGCCTGAAGATGACAAATGGGACTTCATCGAAACATCGCCAAGACTATGATTATAAAAAAATAGAACTGCAGTATAGCAGTCAAAAATGCCAAGGTGCAATCAATCAGACCGGTCTGTCTGAAAAACTTTCTGTATGTATATACGTGTATATATACATATACATATACATATACATATACATATACATATACATATACATATACATATACATATACATATACATATACATATACATATACATATACATATACATATACATATACATATACATATACATATACATATACATATACATATACATATACATATACATATACATATATATATATACATACATACATACATACATACATACATACATACATACATAGCTATATCAGAAATCCCTTATTTCTTTGTCAACAATTTTAAACAACATATATATATTTGTGCTTGCAGGATGGCTCTGGGTTGAGCTGAAGCAAGCAAAAGGAAAGAATGATTCCTTCCTCCCATATTTGGGTTTACAGGGTGCAATCTAAAAAAAAAAAAATAAATAAACACTTGACACATATCCTTACTCCCTGACTACTGACAAAGCGGGAGAGAACTTGTGGCTCAATAGGTTAAAGCATCTGCTTAGCATGCAGAGTGCCCAGGTTCGAATCCCGGAAGGGTGAGTTCTGACTGAAGAGAGTTAAGAAACTCGAAATAGCTATATCAGAAATCCCTTATTTCTTTGTCAACAATTTTAAACAACATATATATATATATATATGTATATGTATATATATATATATACACGTATATACATACAGAAAGTTTTTCAGACAGACCGGTCTGATTGATTGCACCTTGGTATTTTTGACTGCTATACTGCAGTTCTATTTTTTTATAATCATATAATCATATATACATACATACATACATACATGTGTGTCTGTTTGAATATTGTAGAATCCTTCAACAATTATGTTTAAACTCATTTTAAAAAATAGCTGTTCCTATTATCAGTAAACTAACTATGAAAAGGATGGATTCAGTTTTACATTCATTAAGCAACTGGACAGTTTTAAGTTAAATCAAATAAGAGCCGTGGTGGTGCAGTGGTTAGAATGCAGTATTGCAGTCTACTTCTGCTGACTGCCAGCAGTTTGACAGTTCAATTCTCACCAGCTCAAGGTTGACTCAGCCTTCCAACCTTCTGAGGTCGGTAAAATGAGGACCCAGATTGTAAGGGGCAATATGCTGACTCTGTAAACCATTTAGAGAGGGCTGTAAAAGCACTGTGAAGCGGTATATAAGTCTAAGTGCTATTGCTATTGCTATGATTTGTGCAGTAGAAAAATATAAGACATATCTTGGATCTCGGAGTCCTAGTGGACAATCAGTTAAATATGAACCAGCAGTGTGCTGAAGCTGCCAAAAAAGCCAACACAGTGCTGGCTGCATTAACAGAGGGATAGAATCAAGATCACATGAAGTATTAATACCACTTTACAATGCCTTGGTAAGGCCACACTTGGAATACTGCATCCAGTTTTGGTCACCATTATATAAAAAAGATGTTGAGACTCTAGAAAGAGTACAGAACTTATAAACATATATATAAAACATATAAGGAATGGTTGCTGGGATTGAGTATGTCTAGTTTAACGAAGAGAAGGACAAGGGGAGACATGATAGCAAATATCTCAGGAGCTGCCACAAAGAAGAGGGAGTTAAGCTATTCTCCAAAGTGTCTGAAGGCAGGACAAGAAGCAACAGATGGAAATTAATCAAGGAGAGAAGCAACCTAGAACTAAGGAGAAACTTCCTGACAGTTAGAACAATTAACCAGTGGAACAACCTGGTGAACGTTCCACGTTTTTAAGAAGAGACTAGACAGCCATTTGTCCGAAATGGTGCAGGGTTTCCTGCCTGAGCAGGGGGTTGGACTCGATGACCTCCAAGGTCCCTTCCAAATTTATTATTATTGTTAATATTATTATTAATATTATTATTAATATTATTATTAATATTATTATTAATATTAATAATATTATTATTAATATTATTTTTTTATTTTTTATTATTAGATATCCATTTGTACATGCAAACAAAGAAAAAATTCAAGTTAAAGCCATTCAACTTAATACAATCATTTTAAATTTGTAGACCTTCCTCACTCCGTATATTGAAGTTTAACTATAAGCCAACTACATTTTAAAAATTTTAAGTTTCACTTCTTTTCAGATCTATCCATTGTACATCAAACAAACAAGTCTTCTTATTAAAGTTAATAATTTTCATGTCAATACACCCCTCCCTTCAACGCGTACATTCTTAGTCTATTTAATATATATCTTCCATTAATCACCCTCTCATGTCTCTTGCTCTTACACTTTGTCCTTAAATCAGTCCATAATTCTTTGCCTTTAATTCCTTGCATAAAATATTAAGTTTTTCTTCTTTTCAGTCGAATTCTGGGTTTCTCCCTCTGCCAGGTGGATTTCCATAACACAGCTTCCCTTCCAAGTAGTAAGTCTCTCTTTATTGCTTGCAATGTCCCTTGGTTCCATATAAGCCATACTCTATGGATTCTGTCAGTTTGCCAAGAGAAATTTTTAGTTTCCTCTCCTAGATATTTTTCCAATGCTTTTATAACAATTCTTTTCAAATCTTCTTGTTTCTCATTTGGGGATTTTTCCAGTCTCTTGCCCCTAATTGCTGTCATCATCTGGCGATGGTACATCATGGTTGAGCGGTTTTGAACCTCACTTTTCATTTCAGTAAGTTGTCTCTCTTCTTGTCTCTCCACCATCTTCTCCATTTCTCTGCTTTGTTCCACTGCCTCCAACGTCCTCATCCTTTCTTCCCACCTTTTCTCATATATGTCTATTATCATGTCCATCTTTCTCCTTATTTTTTCAAAAGTTGTTGACATTGCATCTTTTAATTCTTTCATCGTCATTTCTGGAGAGCTTATATACATCCTTAGGTTTATTTTGCAAAGTTTTTAAGTTATGCGTCTCTGCTGCCCTCTAGAGGTCTCTTTCGCATTACAGTTTCTCCTTCGCCTTTCTCTTCCAGTAGCTATCACTTTAAATTAAAAGCGGTCGCCATGTTGGGTGCCTTTTGTTCATTGTGAACGTAATTGATCCGAGGTAAAATATAAGAAATACTTGCTTTTTAAGCTCCTGCGTTCAGTCTGTCAATCTCTGTGCTTCTTTGAAATGTTTTCCTCGAGTGGTGGCTGGTCTCAGCGTCTTGGTCTGTCAGCACACAGATGCTGCGCCGGGCTGGAGCTATTGTGAGCTCACGGGGAGCCCTCTTTCTTCCCCCCCGAACGTTTTTTCGGGGGGTTTTCAGAGGATCTCAACCCACACTCACAGCTCTTCGCCCCTTCTATTACCGAGGAGGGGTTTTTTCCACCGTGAAAAACAGCTGTTTTGCACTGTTTTGGCGGCTTTACAGGTCCCGTGTCGCAGAGCCTCCGAACAAGGCTATTTCGACCCTGAGGCAGCCCTTAATATTATTATTATATAGGCATTGATTTTGCAGTTTATGAAAATCTTTTGATAATGTGAAATAACATTAATATAGGTATTCTGTATATGTGAACTCAAATAGTTGACTTCCCTACATAGTCACCTACCGTAGTCAACAGGATTGGTGATTAAAAATGGAACTGGATTTAGCAAAATTGTCATGGTTAAGCAAATATTATTACCACTGTCTCCTGGATTATATATAGAGTGACCATGATTTAACATAACATAATTTGTATATGATGCAGATTTAATTTCTAATTAACTTTTAGCACTGTTTGCATGTAAAGGGCATTTTGGATTAAAAATATTTTCTATTGAATCCTTGAGGAACAGAAAAAATTACTTGCATAGTATTGCAAGATTTTTTAATCCAGGAAAAACAGCATCAGTTCAAGATTTAGGTCTTTTGTATGTTTCACTGTATCCATATCCCAAAGGCTTCTTAAATCGCTGAATAAGTAAGAATAAATTATTGATATCCTATCTACCTACTGAACTGGCCCTGGGGTAGAACAAATCATTTTGAAAAGCATAACAAATGTAATCAACACTTAGGGCAAAACACATATCTCATAGCAGTGAAAAACAGCAGTGTTAAAAATCTACAATTTCTGCCAAAAGTTATCCAAAGTGAGGGCCTGGCAAATTGCCAATGGAGTTTATATCTCTTTTGCATCAATGAAACTCCAAAATGTATGTTGTAGATGCCTGTGGTAAAAGAGAACATGGACCAGGTTATGGATCAATAAAGCTAATAAACAAATAAAGCTAATAAATAATAAATTAGGTGTTTAAATCAGTGATTGGACATGTAGCCTCCCAGAACATTCCCAAAATATTATTTATGAAGTTCAAATCATTATTATTTGTTTAAAAATTACTGAAATCTTACAAGGTGCCTACATATACTTTTTAAGCAGTGTGATGTGATTCAGAAAAGATGCTTTGGATTTGGCATACAAACACTAACTGTGCAGGTAGTCCTCAACTTACAACTGTTCATCAGTGAAAAAAGTGACTTACGACCATTTTTCATGTTTACAGGCACTGCAACATCCCAAAGGTCATGTGATCAAAATTCAGATGCTTGGCAACTGACTCAGAGCTCTATTTGTCTTTTGCAACCTTCCGACAAGCAAAGTCAAAGGGGAAGCCAGATTTATTTAACAACTGTATTACTAATTTAATAAGTGCAGTGATAGACTTAACGTTGGGGCAAGAAAGATTGTAAAATGGGAAAAAAACTCATTTAACAAATGTCTCACTTAGCAACAGAAATTCTGGGCTCGGTTATGGCCATAAGTCAAAGGCTACCTGCTGGTAGCTCTTTAATGAATTCAAACTGGCCTGTCTAGTTACCATACAAGTCCAGAAAAAAGTACTGTTCTTTTAGCAAGCTGCCAACGGATACAGCAAGAGTATCTAAACAAGATCTGAAATGTTTCTGCCTGCTCTGGGTATGACCAAAGCATACCTGTAATTACAAGATAGTTTCTATATTTGTGGGTGAAAAAAATCTCAGATGGTCACGGGCAAGGAATCTGACACCAAATTAATCCATTGCCAAAACAAGAGAGAGGTAGAAATTATCCCTCCACCACAAAGGAAATTAGTTTCTAACCCATTACATCAGATAGATGTAGGGAAGAATCGCGACAATTTAGTCTTATTCCAGTATAAATGGAACTTGCATTTGATAATAGCAGCCATATTTCATAAAGACTTTATTAATGTTGCTGCAAAACATCTACTTATCAGAGCTTTGATGTTGTTGGAAAGCTATTCCTGCAAATTCTTGCCTAGCTGACCAAGAGAAATCTGACAGTTAGATATCCTAGCTTGTACAGAATAATATAAATATGCTTGGGATAAAACTGTGTGGCTTATTGACAGAAATATGTCAAAACTGACTGGCTTTGTTCTTAGAGTTAGGAGAAGGTACTACAGCACATGTGGCTGGTCTAATATTAAGTTGATAACATATTCTGCATCATCTCTGTTTTCCAAAAAAATGTTACATTAAAAACAATGATTGATCAAAGCGATTTTGGGTAGCAGAGGTTAATATCTATGGGGCCTATCTGATGATAACCACAGCATACGAAAGGTTGAAATTTTGAATATAAAAGCAATAAATTAAATCAAATGTAACAAAAGTGGGTATGCTGTGCGTCTGTGAAACTAATAGAAAGGGGAATAATGGAATAGTTCTGAATGAAGATGGACCCGGTTTTAGGAATGGAGATGAATATATGCAGGGAAATGAAAGTATAGTGAATTATGAATGAAAAGACTAAAGTATATATAAGAAAATATGCTTTTATTTGAGTTGCTGGGAGTCTACAATATATGAAATTAAGAGTCCAGTTTCATTGTAGGGACTGGTGATAATATGCAAATTTTGGGGGGGGGGTCATATTCATGTAGTGCAGGGGTTCTCAACCTTGGCAACTTTAAGACTTGTGGACTTCAACTCCCAGAATTCCTCAGCCAGCTTTGCTGGCTGAGGAATTCTGGGAGTTGAAGTCCACAAGTCTTAAAGTTGCCAAGGTTGAGAACCCCTGATGTAGTGTATATTGAAGGTGATGGTCCTTTGAGAGCTATATGCAATGAAATTTAACTTTAATGTATGCCGATTGTACATTTAAAGTGACAATAAAATTTATTCTATTCTATTCTATTCTATTCTATTCTATTCTATTCTATTCTATTCTATTCTATTCTATTCTATTCTATTCTATTCTATTCTATTCTATTCTATTCTTCTAAGAATCGGATATCAGTTTGAAGAAAAATTGCATAACATTCTGAATAAATGTGATCCAGTGGGGAAAAATGTGGACATAAGGAGAGAGGGAAACTGCTTGGAACAGAAAGAAAATTATACTATAGACCAGTATAATGGCTGGCTCAGGAATTCTGGGAGTTGAAGTCCACAGGTCTAAAAGGGCCATTGTTCGTCACCCTTGCTGTAAAATGACAGTGACATACAAGAGTATGGAGTTGTGCTAATGCAAGGGTGTCAGACTGGCGGCCCATGGGCTGGATGCATCACACAGGCCATGCCCACCCTGGCTCCGCAAAGACAAAAAACGTTGTGATACATCTTGATACATCACGTGACATGATCGAGTTTGACACCTGTGTGCTAATGGAAAGTATGAACAAGGATTTCTTGTGAAAGGATCAAATGACTGAAGCTGGGTTGATTAAAAACATGCCTGCAATAGAATAATTACTGCAATAAATAAGAATGAGATAAAGATTAGGTAATGGTTCAAAAAATCAGCTGCAAATAATGTAGTTAAGAAGAACCAGGAAATGTTCATATTAAAACAGGCAGAGAAATTGCAGAGCAAGTTTGATGGATGGCTGAAAAGGACTGGTGAGGTCATTTGGTAACACAGGATGTAGCATCATCATATGCTGATGATATCCAGCTGTACATCTCTGCCCCTGACCAGACAGGTTGTTATGGTTGTGGTCCTGACCAAGTCCCTGGAGCTTTTGAGAGTCCTGGATGGGAAGAAACCAACTTTACACAACCTTGGCTAGGCAGAGTGGCTCCCTGCCTGTATTATTGGTTTAAAATCAATTATTTGACGGGGAAAATGGACCATGATTTTATTCCTCTACTTTCTGTGTAATTAATGCTATTCTCATTTGTTATGACATATAATAATAACAGTATTGGTTACATTAAAATTATTAGATCATCAATGTAATTGAACAGTTATTATAGGGTGCCTAATTGTGATTATTTTTATTTATACCAACTGATGTATTTGGGGATTGCTTGCTTAGTTGTGGCTTTAAGCTCCCAATTCCAGATTGCCAAATAGGCAGGTATAAACAAAACATGCACATCATGAACAAGAAACACATTTCTCTCTGGCAATCTATTCTCAAGTGATTCATTAACTACAAAATCTGTATTAAATAATGAATGTTGAAGACCAGACATTATACATAAGAGTGTGGGGATGGATGGGTGTCTTAGTTATTGTAAACAATGCCTTCCTTCAAGAATTTCACTAGCTGCTTGTCAGATATTTTAAAGCAGATATCTTGTAAATACCTCATATATCTCACCAAGCAGATCTAGGTAAAACAATACCAACTGAGAGACAAAGCTATAGATCCTAGTGGTTTTGGAAGGCTCTAAAAGCTAAGCATGTTTTTTTCATTTCCCTGTGGAAACTACAAATCTTTACTCTACTTTCCAAAATATTTATGGCTTGACATTCACTATGAAATTGTCAAGGCTTTCTATAGATTTTAGACTCTATAGCAGGGGTCTGCAACCTTGACAACTTTAAGAGTTGTGGACTTCAGCTCCCAGAATTCCTCAGCCAACTGAAGTCCACAACTCTTAAAGTTGTCAAGGTTGCAAACTCCTACTCTATAGATATACTAGACTACAGTTTCTGGTATAAACATAATATTAAAAATGTTTACAGGACAAATAAACATTTAAATTATTTTAGTTTATTTATTTACTTCTAAGTGGTTTTCTGGTAAAGGTCTTTGAGAGATCTTTTTAATGTGACAAATTGAAAACTGCATGCCAATCCTGAAGTGCTGCATTTAATGGGACATAGGAAAGGTGCTTTCTCCAATGCAGGACCTGCAAAATGAAAGGGCTTCAGTCTCCTCCCCACCTCCTGATGGGAGAGGGTAACTGTCCTAGCCTTCCAGAAAACCTAGCTTTTCTCCCAGATCCAGGATGTGATTTTGTTATATGGTGCCTTGGTTGTTGTATTTGATTATATTTTAAATTTTGTTTTGCTTTGTTTACAGGGATTTGATATTGTTTGTGCACATGAGCAAACTGGTTCACGAACTGCCTAGAGTAATGTATTTAAGATGGTTGGCCATTTAAATTTTCTAAATAAATAAATGAATGAAAGAGTGCATCAGAGTTGGGGGCTATTACAAATTTAAGAAAACAAATAAAGGGAGGGGAAAGAAGTTAACCATCTGAAGAAGTAAAGAAGCATGTTGGCATCCCAAATGGACCTTCTGAAGATCTCAAGCTAAATTTGTGAGTTAATCCTGGGAACTGGCAGAGATGATCTTGAAGGGGAGCCATGGGGAAGCAAGAAGCTACCAGGGCTATACTATATCTCAACATGGGAGAAACATTGAAAAGACAGAGGGGCAGAAGAGAGAAAAAGCTGGTCTTGACATCCCTTTCTCTTTCCTCATAGAGTGCTAAGAAGAGGACCAGGCATGGTTAAGGGAAAAGAGCATCAAAGATTGTTTATAGAATAGCTACCTTGATGACTACTAAGAACTCCAACAGTGACCAGGCTTGGGGGAGTTAGGGTTAGGGTTAAGGTTAGAGTTATGGTTAGGGTTAGAGAGAGAGAGAGAGAGAGAGAGAGAGAGAGAGAGAGAGAGAGAGAGAGAGAGAGAGAGAGAGAGAGAGAGAGAGAGAGAGAGAGAGAGAGAGAGAGAGAGAGAGAGAGAGAGAGAGAGAGAGAGAGAGAGAGAGAGAGAGAGAGAGAGAGAGAGAGAGAGAGATGGCAAAGAGCCACTTTAAAAGAGACTGATAAAATGGGTCTGGGTCCTCTGCATAACTAACAATAAAGCAGAGATAGATAGACTAAATAACTCTACAAAATAAAATCATAGGTAAGAAAGAATTAATTACCAGGATGAGGTAGGGACCTAAATTGAGGCTATAGAAAAGGAGATAAACAGAGCTGAATGAACCACATACTGCTAGATAAAAGGGAAAGAAAAATGGAAAAGGAAAGATGATGCCAAAATTATTAAGCTGTGAGGTAGTTAGAACAACTTGGAGGTATAAGGGAAATAACATAGAGGACAGAATTAAGTTCAGATATAGGAAAAAATGGAATAGATGCTGAATAAGTTAGCAAAAATGACAGTAAGCATATAGGAAAAAGACAATATACAGTAAACATATTTCAAATGTGTATTGAATCACATTTGTTGTGCACAATACTAATAAATGAGCAATGGCTTCTTTCATCTCAAAACCTTGTGACAGTGTGACACTGGATTTTTTCCCAGCAAAATGTAAATTAAAAAAAAAATTACTAAGAGGAAACTGTCTGAGAACAAGATAAAAACATAACACTTTTTACAGGACAAGAAAATAGAAAAATTACAAGATAGATTTATCAGCTTGCAACAGTACTAAAAAGATAAGCAATAAACTAATGACCTGGTATAATCATTTTATTACAGAAAAACAACTGCAAAATTTGATGAAAAAGTTAGGAATTGAAGTGAGGGAGGAAGAGAAGGTAAATTATCTCCCATCACTATGAAACATGATAAATTCTAGCTAATGCCATATGCAAGCAAGTTCTTATTAGCCAGACTGAATTACGTTACAGTATATAATCCCAGTTGTTCTCTTCAGTATAAATAGATTCAGTGAGTTAACTGTGATACTTATTCTAGGGCATTTTCTGTATCAAAAATTATGTATTTTTCTATTTATTTCTTATGCTACTGCTAAAATACTGTCTCTGTGACTCCAGAATAAATTGGTATTTTATGCATATAACATAGCTTTAGGAAAAAAAATGCTGATGAATATTTTTTCCCTAGTGTGTATGTTCTGTTTATTTGTTTACAACATGTACACATGGAAAGCAGCTGTGAAAAGTTTATGCGAACAGATTAAACACTCAAAAACATTTAAGAATGATGCTTCCAAAATTACAATGAAAATGACTTGCTGAAATTCCACTGAGCTTGCCTTCATTTTTTTAAATGTGTAGAGCCTAAATATTATGCTTTGTAGGAGGATCTATTCTTCCCCCCAATCCCCAGGGTATCTAGTTTAGCAATTTCCACTAACCAAAACTTATTTTATTGATTAATATTTTTATTTCCTCTTCCATGAGTCCTATTCTCTCATGACCTCACCATATTCTAAGATATGTCAATATCAAAGAGATAGACTTGATAACTTGTACTTTTCTTGTTGCCCACTCATTTTAAACTTAAAGTGTTATATTTTATAGGCAAATGAGGTGATAATAATCATCTCACCAGCCTTTAGTGCCTATCAGGTACATTGGATTTCAATTCCCACCATCTGTACTGAACCATGAGATTGTATCAATTCAAATGCTAATCAGTCAACATAGAGATAGAAAAGAACACATTCCTTCACTGGCAGTGCAAAGTAATAAGTAAAAAGAGGTTTTATGTGAAATAGATAGGGATAGAGCAAAGGTCTAATTTGTGAAATCTCTCTCTCTTTCTCTCAAGGGAAAAGAGCTCTGAGCCAGCTTCCCTTGAAGGAATTACGTTAAAAACTTTATTAAACATAAAGTAATGCAAGATATACTTCAGATCCAGTTACTAGTCTCTTCCCAACCCAAAGATGTACACAGATAAATTATTGATAACTTCATTGCAACTGAGTAAAGAAGTACTCGGATAAAAAGATCTCCAGTACTAAAAAAAAATTTAAGGCACATGATGCAGACAATACCTTCAGTGCTTTTAAGATATAAGTGTGAAAGGTTTCGGTATAAAAATAAAACTTCTTGTTATTATGAGCTACTTGCTTTGATGTAGCACGAAATGTCCCTTAACACCACAAGAATCCAATTATGTAGCAATATTTCGGCTACCCCAGCATTTTCTACTAGGTTTGTAAGTGCATCCCAAAGTAGGGCTTTACATTTTGTAATGTCAAAGGCAAAGCTGTCAGCATTTTTGCAGCTTTGTCAATTGATATTCAATAGAATGCCAGTGACCAACAGCAAGGAATAGGATGCTGACTCTATCATACTGGAGCTTCTGGGAGAAAACCACAAGTTGCGGTTATTACTTTAGCAATCCATGTTGTCAGCGAAGGCCAGGCTTACAAAGATATTTTCTTCTTTGATGCGGTAATAATAACATGGAACTAGAAGATAAACCTTTGATGGATTCCAAGGATGAGATCTATACTGCAAATACATTCTTAGTAAATATTTTCTGGTTGGGCTAAAATCATGTACTGTAGTACATGTCCAAATCTTCTAATTTCTAAGGAGTGCAATCTATATAGATTCTCAAGTTATCCACTGGATTTAGGAAATAATGGCAATGTAATGATTAAGGGGGTAGACTTACATATTGGTTCCTTGGACCTCACAATAGCCTTAAACCAAGTCATTCTATCTCAGCTCAAATTACTACAAAGGACTGATGTTACTGAAATAAAATTAGGGGAGATCTTTTACATAGATCACCAAAACCTTTCTAAAACAAATAGGATGTCAAATAACTAAATAAACAGATAAATAAATGGATACTCAAAATAGGCTTCACAGGTGATATTAGGTTAAATCTGTATGGCAAAATAATTTACGTTTCCTTGTTTCATTCTTATCTTCATGAAAAGAGGAATAAATAACAAAATAATAATAAAGCAGGTGAAACTTTTCTATGTATTGTACAAATTTCAAACTGGGGATATCATATGTTCTGGCAAACAGATTCATGAAAATATTATTTTTTTGAATAAGTAGGATTAACAATCCTAATTTTGTGTCTCAGGGCATAGTGCAGTGTTAGATGATGAATTATATTGTTTTAACTAAGTAGATTTTGATCTACTAAGGGTCTTGGATAAGAAATCATCTGAAAATATATGTAAGGTTACTCTGACTTTGGAAGATTAATCCCTAGAAGTAATTCTCATTTACAAATAAATTAAGCCTGAATTGTGCAGAAAAAATATATAAATATGCATTTGTTGTTTGAAATTCATGAACTTATACATGTAAAAACGAAGTAAGATGAATATGATAAATATCTGCTTAGACTTCAATTTTGCATTTCCAAGAGACATCCAAATCTATTTTCTGCTTTTACCATCCTCTTGCTTCCAGACTATCTGTCTCTTCTTTCTGCCTTGACAGAATAACCTTCCAATTTAGTCATTTCTCTGTTCTGGAGGCTGTTTTATCTTCAAATTATTCATATGAATAAATAATAATAAACAAATAATAAATGAATTTAATAAATTCATTTGTTCAGCACATAAAGTTGCTGCAGTTCTACACATTTCTGCTCAAAGGGAAGTCAAGTGTATGCTTCTAAGACATTATTCAATTATTCATAGATACACTTCCCTTGGGAACAAACCCACTGAATTCCATGAGATTTTGAATTGAATTCCATTGGAATTGCTGGAAAGGGAGAAGAAATTTTGAACTCTTGGCTTCCTATGTTCTGCTGGATATAATCACCTCACCAGCATAAGTTTTTCTCATTTCTCTGAGATCATGTCTGGAAACCAAGGGGCTTTAGACATAGGGACTATCCCTAAGAACAGCCAATTACAAGCTGCTTCAGTTCTGCAAGAATAATACTAACAGTCCTTTCTGCTACAAAGCACTCATCCAGGCTACTTAAGAATAATTTTTAATTAGACTAAAAATTCCTACCAACTAAGTAGTATATTCTTAATAAAAGTAATATTTATTTTTAAAAACTGAAGTAGACAATATTAGGGATGGTTGTTCTCTCACATATATGAAGGACCAGAAAAATGTAAATAGTATGGAAATGGGCTGGAAAGCTCAAACTCTCAACAATCATTCTTATGATCAATCTTCACCTAAAGACTTTAATAACTTAAATGCATGAATGGATTTATAACACCTCTAAATAATTCTCAGTTACCAGCTCCTCTGTGAAGAAGACACTCTTATAACAGAGTTTCAAACACCTGCTTGCATAAACTATGCTATTACATAAATGATTGAACATCACGATAAACAGGACTCACATCCCTTATTTCACTTAAGCTAAACATTTGTATTTGCTATAGGGAAAATTGGCACATGCTATTGTTTCTCTTTGTCAGCTATTTAAACTAATTATTTTTAGGTTACTTAATAATCAAGCTTCAGTAATTTTATGCTTAGTGGAAGTTAGACTCTTGTGTGAAAAAAAGGCAATCAGAGAGCAAGGACTATATTAAGATAGAATGAATACCTCTAAGCTAATAGAAATAAAACCTATAAGCCCTGAAAACAGTAAAGGTAACATTAATTCAGTCAGTGCCCTTTCAGTTTGCCTTAGGAATCATGAATAGCAAATCTGAAATCCCTTTTTTCTCTTGGGAAAAAATGGTGCCTGGAATATGATATAAACTGTACTGATCAAATAAAAAGCAGAGCCTCAGGCTAAAACAGAGAAAAAGAAGTTACAACAAAGAAAAATGGCAACTTCTATGAAATGGCACATTTATATACCAACAGAGTAAAATTAGAATTTCTTCCACTATTGCACTAGCAGCAAAAGAAAAAGAGCTATATTGTAGAAGCATCAGAAAATGGAAATAAATGTTGAATGTATGTTTATCTGAATCAGCCAAATACATTTTTCACATGGGTTTATAGTATGTTGCCTACACATAAAATATAGGCAAAGAATACGTAGATGCCAAACAAGGTGAAGTAAAAGCCAATGTGTTAAATAAAACATCAAAACCAGGTGGTTCCATGTTCCATTCTAGGAGACAATTATGATATAAATGGAATGTTAATCTGTTTGAAACCTGGTATCTTTTACAACTGATTATGCAATTAAACAATTCTAAGACACAGTTACTTAAAAAAAAAATTTTAACCATCGAATACGGATAACTGTTGGAGGAGGCTTTGAATCCTAAAGAAATACATCTCTTCTTCACACCTTCTTAAATGGATGTGTCACTAAATGCAATTTGTCAATAACAAAAAGGGCATTGTAGGGATGGACTGGGTGAGAATAAGAAATGTGAACACCTGGCTGGACTTTAATTGGAGAGGGGGCAACATCTTGACTTTTGAGCCTCCTCCGCCTCACACTATTTCTAGACAACAATTTACCTTTTTTCATCTAGAATCATAAAGAAGAGCAGAGAAAATATGGCCACAGTATTCTTACATGACTAGAAAAGCAGGACCAACGTCTTTAATACTTTTCCTTTCTTACAATCTCAAACATAAAACTCACCATACATTAGACATAATTTTAAATTACCTCATCAACAACATTTGTATTGCTCCAAATGGACAATCTGTGGCTAAATTTGTGGGATACAATTGTGTGGAGTTCTAAGGGCTAAAGGGCCTGCAGAAAGCTTTCAGGCACCCAGGAAGAGCCAAACAGAAGCTGAGAAAAGGTGTTTATTCACTAAGGAATTTATTTGAAGCAGGAAAATTTGGTACAAATAAATCATTAATTACAAATGTGTTTTCCTTTAAAACCCTCTAAAAAGTTTATCCTTGGAAACACAATCATATTAATAATAGCTACAGTTTCTTTTAAAATTGGATATCATAAATTTCTGTGAAGCTTTTGCATGTCAGAAAGTACATTGTTGTGATGATTCTACACTGAATGTCCTTGGCAGAACTTCGGAGGCTCCAAGTGCTTACAGAATACATGCAATCTACTTTCAGAGAAGGTTGAACAGTCTGTAGGAAAGCTAAAACAATGCAGTGGGTTACTCTCCAAGCCTGACATTTTCCAAGTTTATTATTTATTCCATCTGGAGGCCAATACATCAGGAACTCATCTGACTTCAGCATGGGGCTGGCAGATGGTCAGGTATTTTAACAAAATGAATCCTGTGCTGGAATCTTCTTTTATGAGATAGGCTTCTATTTTCCTTCCTATTTCTTAGAATGCATTGGAATTTATTTCTAGTTTCTTTAGGGATGGTTAAGTGTCCTTTATTGTCCTGAGGTGATGAAGTGTATTAATATGAGGGTTTTGTTCTTTTTTAATTTATCCATGTTCCCTCTAAAAATCTCTTTTGATTTTAATTGGCATATGGAAAGCAAAGGGGGTAAAGATGACAGGATACCTGATTGAACTATGAAAAAGTGTAGTAATGCTATCAGATAGCATTACTGCAACCCTCACATAGAAGATAAAGGCAAAAACACAGTCCTACGTAGAAGAATTTTACAGTACTTCTATACTAGAGGTGTCAAATCTTGGCAATTTTAAGACTTGTGTACGTCAGCTTAAGGACTTCAACTCCCATGCTAGCTGAGGAATTCTGGGAGTTGAACTCCATAAGTCTTAAAGTTGCCAAGCTTGGACATCTCTGATCTACACTAAAAGAGATTTCAAAAGCATTTCCCTCCTCATTTTTAATAACAATAGTTATAAACTGGAAGAAACATAGAACTATTAGGGAAAGAATTAATGTGTAAATAGGTTGATGTCCAAAAAAATAGTGGGGTAAGAATGTAGGCTGGGTTATTTCCTTTGATATATTTATGAATGAAAATGCAAATAAACATCTCATTCACCTTGATTAAAAATGGATAAAGCTAAAATGGCAAATTTAGAAAGAATGTATTTAATGATAAGCAGACCAGCAAAGGTCCCCAGAATGCATCTATCAATTTTGCAAGGATTTTCAATTAAACTAAATATTCTAAGAGCGTGACAGAGGTCAGTATAAACAACTGTTCCACTTTTTTTCCTGGTTGTAAGTTGTTATAACAAAGCAGATGGCAAAAGGGAATGCACATCTGTCTTTTGTCTCAGCTAAAAGAGATAATAAAAGGCTTTGAGGGAGGGTAATACAATACAAGAGCACATACTGTGGAACCCTACAATTCACCAGTTTACTGCAAATCAGCAATGAAAGTAATCAAATTTACTTAGGTATTATGAGACTCTTCAACTCATTTTCCTGGATAATTTGCTGTTAAATATGGACAAATGTGAAGTTAGACAAATCCATAATTCCATCGCCATATTGAAACGCAAAGTAAGTGCTTCTAACAGCTATGCATATTGGTTAAATTAAAAATTTATAATATTATGGTCTTTTGGAAAAGTAAGGAGGGGAGATGAGGAGAATTATACTAGCATTCATAATTGTTTCCAATGTTAGCAATTTTAAATCTTTGCATCTACGTGAAATTATTTCTCTGCTCAAATGTTAATCATTTCTGAAAGATTCTTTTCATGTCCTGCTTATATCTCAGACCTTGGACTGGAGAAACAATGTTATTTTACTTTCAAGTCAGCACAGTATGGAATATTTATAATGGTATGCCAGAGTAAGGCTATTTCTATTTTTTTTTCTTCAAACAGTGCAGAGAAAGAAAGGGATGCCTGCCAAATTGATCTTCATGAATTTTGATGCACATGAATATAATCTGCCTCTCATAGACTAATGTGTGAATTGGAACATAATTATATTTCCCATTTTCTTCCTAGAAATTTGCAGTGCAGCTCTTGGCTCACAATCTTTACCAGAATATGCATTAAAACATTGTGGGGGTGAAGTGGGGGATGGGGGCAGATGCTTAGATTCACATATATTTAAATATATATGAGTATTAAAAAAAATTCTCATTCATGTGAAAATTGGTTACAGTTGATTTGGAAATGAAGGCATCTTAAACGGCTACCAATAGACTAGAAATGGACTGATCTATTCCTAAGAAGAGGCAGGAGAGTTTTTTCAATGCTTGCTATATGAACATTTGTGCCAGTGCAGGAAAGAGGAAAAGTTATAAGTCAGACTTACAGAGGAAGTGTAGAAACAGGAAGCAAGATTCACTGGTGTGCCTTGATTTACCATTACTTACAAGATAAGAAATGTGTCTAGGTCTTTTTGTATTGCTTATGCTGCATATGTTTTAGCAGATTTTAAGTGATTCACTAGATGAATAGTAAATTTGTCTGGAAACTCAAACATATAAATCCAGTAGCAAGAAAGTTTATTTAGAAAAAACATGTGCATTGTTTTACAATCTCTCTCTCTCTCTCTCTCTCTCTCTCTCTCTCTCTCTCTCTCTCTCTCTCTCTCTCTCTCTCTCTCTCTCTCTCTCTCTCTCTCTCCCTCTCCCTCTCCCTCTCCCTCTCCCTCTCCCTCCATCTCTCCCTCTGCCCTCTCTCTCCCTCTCCCTCCCTCTCCCTCTCCCCTTTCTCTGTTTTAAAAGAGTTTATCCTGGCATTCTTTTGAAGAAAAATTCATAGCAATCGATTGGCTATGAACTTTTGTACTATAAAATTATAAGTCTTTTAAGTCTGTGTGTGTGGTTTTGTGTTTGTGTGGCTATGTGTGTGGTTGTGTGTGTGTATGGCATTTGTTCAAGTCACTTTTCATCATCTTTTACTAATTCCATACAATAATATTGACGTTATCAGAACTGGCACACAGAGCGCAAAATATCTCTTGGGAAACCGTTCAAATTTCTTGTTCTAACAATGCCTGCAACATTAACAAAGCTCAATACTGAAAAGAAAAACTACTTAAAGAATGTCTTCTTTTTTCTTTTTCCTTTCTCCCCAATGTCTATGTGCTGAGCCAATATTATGAGTGTGAGGGCATTATCCAAAAATAAAAGTAGCTAAAAGTACTGAACTTTAAGAAAGATTTTTTAGACAATGAAAACTTTAAAATATTATAATAATTAAGATTATGAACATTTGACAGAATTTTTTGAAGAAATATTCTAGTATTAAGGAATGCACAAAGGTCTACCCTGAAGGATGTTGCATTCCTAGCATGAAACTTCTGTTGATCTTGCTATCAACCTTGGAACGGATATGATACCACCCAGATACATGGAGCAATGATTTTGATCCTTGTAGTTAAAAACAGAAAGAAGTGAAACCTTAGCAACAACTCAGTTTAATGTACCAGATGACTGCATATACAAGCATCATCCATCTCAAAAGGAGAGATGCTCAGGAGACACTGAAAGAAAATCTACACAATTTGTATTTTGTAGGAATAAATTTCAGAACTATACTGCCGGAGGGAACCACTTAAAGTTCAACTCCTTATTCTAAACAGAGGGCTGTTCAGCCACTACTTGAAGGAATTGAATGAAGAGAAATCCATCACTATTCTGGGTGGTTTTGTCCACCGTTCTTAATGTTAAAACACTCTTTCTAACATTAAATCTAAGCCTTCCTAGCTTTAATCCATAACTCCATGACTTAAAACTTGTATGTGTCATTTTTTTCTGATTCTTGCCCAGTAGAATTTTAATTCTTCTAGTTTTTTCTGTCCAGTTAAACATTTTGGCTCTTTCAGTCTCTCTTCTTTTAGAGGTAGTTGTTAGGGCATAGACTTGGACAACTGTGATCTTGAAGGGCTTGGCACAGATTCAGATGATCATAATATGAACATTAACCATTGAGAAACTTTTCATTGCATTCTTGTTTGATAAATGCCACTCCATCTGTTTTCCTGGTGTCAAGTCCTAAGGAATAAAGAATTCCTCAGACTGGAATTACCTATCTATCCAATGTAGCTCATTGATGTCAAGGAAGTCAACTTTCAACCTGGTATCTCCTATTTAATGATATAAAATTTACCATGGCTCATTCCATGTTGCTATCCAATGTGTCTTCAAGTAGTGCAGACCCTTGAGTTCACCAGTGTCAGCATCAGCAGCTAAGAAGCCTTCTGGGTTAGCCCCAGGCACTTCATTAATGCCTTGACAACTTACTGCAAGAACATTGCTTTTCCCCAGTAGCTTATTGGGTACCCTTCTAGCCTGAGGGTGTCTACCATTTGGCACCTTATATGATTAATTTGACAACCTTTCTATAACATTTTCTTAGGAAAGAAAAAGCAGGTCACCAGGTCTTACCTCAACCCTTCCTGTTTATCTGGACTTGGGATTGGCATGCAAGTGTATGACTGATTGAGGAAGTAAAAAAAAAGATAAAGGAGTCCCTGTGGAATTTACTCTGATAATCATTGCCAGCTATAGGGGGTGGGGCTCATCTCCCTTTCAAGATCATTAAGCCAATGCTGTCTGAAGACATTTCCATGGTCATGTGGCCAGCATGATGTCATGGAGCACAGTTACCTACCCACCAAAGTGGTACCTATTTATCTATTCTTATTTGCATGCTTTAGAACTGCTAGGTTTCAGAGCTGGGGCGAGGATGAGAGCTCATCCCATCACATGGTGCTTAGGTCCAGCCTACAAACCAAGGGTCTTAACCGCTCAGCCACTGAGGATTGAGGAAGAAAGAAGAGTAAATATTTGTTTACCAGAGAATTAACCAGGGAATCATTTATCATTTTTTCACTTTGACAATGCATGGCACCATATCAATTTATTCAATAAATTTATTTATTTTATTTATTTATTGGATTTTTATGCCGCTCCTCGGAGCAGCTAACAACATCAAAAAAACAACATCACAGCATTTAAAAACCAAAAACCGAGTCGACAAAACATTTAAAAGACCCCCCCAAATACATTCATCATACAGACACAATCACAATCATCCCCAGGCCTGCCGGCATAGATAAGTTTTCAAATTCTTCCGGAAGGCCGGGAGAGTGGGGGAAACGTGGACTTCAGGGGGCAGTTGGTTCCAGATGTTCCAATGTCAGCCATGGATCGAGGAGGACTCCCAAGTTGCGCACCTTCTCCGAGGGGTCTATAATTTTACCCCCCAGGGTAATGGAGGGACAGATTGAAATGTCTGTGGGAGGCATCACCCACAGCCACTCTGTCTTGTCAGGGTTGAGCCTCAATCTGTTAGCACCCATCCAGACCCTCACAACCTCCAGACACCGGCACATCACCTCAACCGCTTCACTGATTTGGGCAGGAGTGGAAATGTACAGCTGAGTATCGTCAGCATACTGATGGTATCTCACTCCATGCCGATGAATGATCTCTCCCAGTGGTTTCATGTAGATGTTAAAAAGTAGGGGGGAGAGAACCGACCCCTGAGGCACCCCACAAAGGAGTGACCTAGAGGTGGACCTCTGACCCCCCACTAACACCGACTGCGACCGACCAGAGAGATAGGAGGAGAACCACTGTAACACGGTGCCCCCCACTCCCATTCCCCCCAGCCGTCGCAGAAGGATACCATGGTCGATGGTATTGAACGCTTCTGAGAGGTCAAGAAGCACCAGGACAGAGGACTGGCCTCCATGCCGGGCCCGCCAGAGATCATCCATCAGAGCGACCAAAGCAGTTTGATACCTCGAATAATAAGCAAAATATTTCCCAGAACAAGGGATTATTAGGGATGTATGGACATATGCTAGGAATACACGTATTTTAGGCACATCTTATTTTATATAGCTTCTTTAGAATGGTTTTGAGAACAAAGAAAGGTCTAGAGATAAAAAACATACTTGCTTGACACTTATAGAATATTTTTTTATAGCTCAGGGTTGAACTGTGTGGTCTTTGGTGCTCTCTGAACTTGGTGATTTTCTTGCAGATGTTTCTTTATTACATTAAGTAATATCATCATGTTTCGGACTTGTTTACTATGTTAGGCTATTAGCTGGGAGATAGGAAATTATTCACTAAAATATAAATACTAGCAATGCTGAAGCTGATGAAAAGTGAAACTGCTTATATATTCTGATTAAACATGGCCTACATTCACTTATTTCTGTCTTTGTTTCTGAATAAAATAAAACATCTGGAACCCATGTGATCTTGCCCTGTGCCTATTAGTTATTGGACCTTGTCTGTGTATTCCTAATGACCATTCCATTAATTTGCATTTTAATCTGTTTTCCACAATTTGAAATAGATAACATTAAAATGTTCAATTAGCAAATTCCTTTCACAATTTAGTGTACAATTATTCTAGTTCTCATACTTTAAACTCAATCAAAATAAATAGGAATTATGTCATGTAGTATGTGGGCAAGTTAAGAGAATTTGATAGTAATAGCATCCATATTTCATTTTTCTTTTGTGCAAGCTTCTGATAAATTATAGCTTTGCAAGGACAATTTACAGATAGCTAATTGCCTTCCACCAAATAAGTACATGCTTGCAGATTATGACTTAAGTTTAATGCATGTATACAACTCTATTCTTAACTCTATTTCTGAATTCTAGAGTTAAAGAAGGTCTTACAGAATTAGTGGAAGTTCTCTTTATTCTGGCTTGTAGCTTTTCTGTTGGATTTCTTGTGGCAGGCAAATCATTGACCATATCTTCTGATCTATTGTGTTTTTCTTTTGTTTATTTTTGTATGGCATTTATTCCACTTTTTCTAAGAGATTTCAAAATAGATTGTATAATCTAATTGTATCCCTACAAATACCACCATATGAAATTAATTAGCCTGAAATCACCCAATGAACACTCTGGTTACCTGGTAGCATTTATTCCCTAATCACAGATAGTCCTCGACTTACAACAGTTCATTTAGTGACCATTTGAAGTTACAATGGCACTGAAAAAAGTGATTTATGACCGTCTTTCACACTTATGACTGTTGCAGTATCCCCATGGTCACATGATCAAAATTCAGGTGCTTGGCAACTGACTCATAACTTATTACGGTTGCAGTGTCCCAGGATCATGTGATCTCCTTTGGCAACCTTCTGACAAGCAAAGTCAACAGGGAGGCCAGATTCCGTTAACAGCCATGTTATCAACCTAACAACTTCAGTGATTCACTTAACAAATATGGCAAGAAAGGATGCAAAATGAGGAAAAATTCAGTTAACAAATATCTCACTTAGGAGCAGAAATGTTGGGCTCAATTGTGGCCATAAGTCGGGACTCCTGTATTTAAACCATTTTTATTTCTGAGAAGATATGTAAGCTTAGTATGCAACTTCTCCTTTTTGATTGTTCCAGGGGTTATTGTTGTTGTTTTTTAAAACAAAACAAAACAATGCATCCTTCAGTTGCTATATTCCAATCATGAGAATCATCACGTCAAGTCTGTTATATCTGTTAAGTTGTATTTTTCTTCCTGTGCTAACAATTTAAGTTCATCTTGTTTATTTACCATATTCTAAGTATCTATGGAGATTCTCAGTCATCCAGGTCATGGTTGTCCCAAAGGTGCTTTTTCAAGAGGCAACGGGACTTTCTTGCTTTTCTTTGAAGATGTTTCTCATCCAAGAAGTGAAGTATGAACAATAAGGGCAGGAACCTTTTATGTATATTTTATTAAACTGTAATTTCAAGGGACAGGTTCATGGGAATGGAATTACTGCACACAAAGATAAATTACATGAAAAGGAAAACTGTGAAAACCTATACTTGGTAAACCAATGATGAAAATTAAAGGGATAAAAACAGTGGTGGGATTCAAATATGTGAACAACTGGTTCTCTGTGTGGATGCCACTTCTGAGAGTCCATTCTGGGCCTGGCCAACAAAAAATTAGCTACTGGTTCTGCTGAAGTGGTGCGAACGGGCTGAATCCCACTACTGGATAAAAACCAATTTTATCAAAACCAAGGAATTTTTAAAAAGTCTTCAGTAGGTCGCCCCACGGAAGTCGTTACGGCTCTCCTGTTTCCGCATGGCGGCTGCGGTGCGCCTGCAGCTGCTGCTCCTGCCGCCGCCATCTTTAGCACTGCCCGCGTTGCCGGGACGGGACGGCGGGAGACCGTGAGCCGGGTCGGAGCAAGGCGAGCCGGGTGACGCCTCCCCTCCTCCTCCCCCACCGGCTCCTTCCTCCTCTCCGTCTCCCGCAGGATCGGTGACCGCGGAGCTGATGGGGAAGTACTTCCTGACCCTGAGCGTCCTGAAAGGGCCTTGGGACCAAGTCTTCACCGCCTTTTGGCAGCGCTACCCGAACCCTTACAGCAAGCATGTCCTAACGGAAGATATCTTGCACCGAGAAGTGACTGATGACCAGAAACTGCTTTCCAGGAGGCTCCTAACCAAAACCAACCGGATGCCCCGCTGGGCAGAGCACTTCTTTCCATCTAATGTCGGCCGCCATGTCTATATCCTAGAAGATTCCATTGTGGACCTACAGAATCGAACCATGACCACATTCACCTGGAATATTAATCATGCACGTCTTATGGTAGTGGAGGAGCGATGTGTTTACAAAGAGAACCCAGAAAACAGTAGCTGGACAGAAGTCAAACGGGAAGCCTGGGTCTCTTCCCGTCTCTTTGGTGTTTCTTGTGCTATCCAGGAATTTGGCTTGGCTAGATTCAAGAGCAATGTGACCAAGACTACCAAAGGTTTTGAGTATGTGCTGGCCAAAATGCAAGGTGAAGCACCATCTAAGACACTAGTGGAAACCGCCAAGGAGACCGCTTTGGCAGTTACTGAGAAGGCAAAAGACTTTGCCGGCAAGGCAGCTACTACAAAAAAGCAACAGTATGTGTGAGAAAACAGTTTTCCCACTGAAGGGAACTAGAATGCCACTGGCACAGGGTGGTATAATAATACTGGAAGGTTCACTTTAACTTAAGCTTCCCTTCCTTTGGAACTTGACCAGAATGTCTGTAGATTTTATGTTTTTTTAATTGAGACTGTACAAATCTGACAATCATCTTCTTTCTTAAAGGTGTAATTATCATTAAAACCATAGACTTCAATTTAAAAAAAAAAGTCTTCAGTCTCTACAGATACTGATGTCTAAATGTTTGACAGAGTTCCAGATACAGATGTCCTTCCATTACACCTGCTATAGTGGTTTCAATAGTGTTCTAGTATTGAAATAAGTGATCCAAAAGCAACATTGTATTGTTAACTTATAAATCTGAAAATGTTTATAACATATTTGACTTGCTGCTGATTCAGCTTTTGTGGTTGAGTTCTAGGAATTAATAGCCCCTTACCTCTGAAGCACAGAGCTGCTAAAAATCCCACAAAAATGAATTGGAGTTCTTGATAGCCAAACAGATCACTAAATGTAATTACCTATACTTTATTGGTTTACAGAGGATTACACACTGAAAATTATTTGTAGAAAAGAATAGACAAATTATAATATTTTCCTATGGAGCAGTATATCAACTATTTAGCCTAATGTAAAAACCAGCCACATTAACAGGTATTTGGCAGCCTTGAAAGAAATGCATGCTAATGCAAAGCTGGATGAGCATAATGGAAAGCTGCTAACACAAAATGACTTTGATGCCACATTATTCCTGGAATTTTGCTGCTGGCTTAGTTGGCGTCTATTCAGCAATATTTGTGACCACAGTAAAATAATGGATTGAGTTTGGCATCCATTCCATTCTGCAGTCTGCTCTGAGGCTTCTTAGATTAAAAATGTCTTTTACTTGTGGCTTTTCAAATTTCCCCATTGTATCACACCACCTTAGTCACTTTTTAAAAATGCCTTTTTGAAACAATTAGACTGTATCTCTGTGTGTTCCAAATGTGGCTATTTAGTGCTAAACTGCAGATCTACGACCATCTGGAAAAGAAGCAGAATATGCTATGGGGGTTATTGGGTGCCAGAAGAAGGACTTTCATTAAAGCAATACATGTCCTCTATTTGGGCTCCTCTCAACACACAGGTGGTGTGTAGTGCAAGCTGAGTAAGGATGCTGAGAGTTAAGCCCTGAAGGAATATAACTGAATGCCAAAATATTTTGTACAGATCAAGCTCTTTTCTTTAAAAAAACATACATCATCAAAAGCTCTTTAACTATGTTAACATTATATTCTTAATAATGTGGAAAAGGCATTACTTAAGCTGTTTCATCTGGGCCATGATCCCTAAATGGAGAGAAAAGGTAGGTGACATATTTAGGACAAGAACTACAGATTGAGTGAGAGGCTGGAATCACATTGCAAAAGTAGGGAGGGCCAGACAAAAGTGGATGTGAGTTAATATTATGCTACTGTATATTTATAATGGTTAATTAAACAGTTAATTGTTTTTTATATATTTAATAATTGCTCGTGTTTTGTCCATTAAAAGAATCTGGAAGAAAATTTTGGAAAGCCCTAAAAAGGGTTTTTTGGGGGGAGGGGAATGCTGCTCTAGGACCATACATTTAGTACCCTCACAATATGGTAATTATGAGTTTTCTATCAATTTGTTCATTGATCACAGAATGTATTTCAAATAATAAAATAGCTTTCCTAAATTTGGAGCAGTCAGAACTCTGTTACTCTACAATCTAAGCAGCTTTGAATATATTATTGGTAATTACGTTTTTATACCATTTGAGTTATTGCAAGAAGATTTTGGATTTTCTGAAATGGAGGCATATTCAATTAAAACATATCAATTACAGTTTTTCATCAAAATGCATTAGTGGTGTCTAAAATTCCCTGAATTATTGTCAATATTGGAATTTATTTTTGATAATACTTACAACTGTCTTAATAAATAAAGAGCATAATCAAGATGGATATCAGTGGTCTACAAGAATTCTTGAATAGAAAATCAGAATATCTCATGTTAACAAATCAATGGTGCTTTAAAAAGCAGAAGTATATTCTCATGCCCTTGCATGGGTTCAGTATAGACACTAGAAGTGGAATAGTCTAATCCCCAATAGCTTTGGATCTAGGGTAGATCAAAGGCACATTTCTCCAATTTATCAAAGACTGCATTTGCAGATTCTGTTTTAAAATGTTTCTGACATGAGCCATTTGCAAGAATTCTCCAGGGAAAAAAAATCAATTTGTCATCCAAATACACTCTACATATTTGTCTAAAATGTCAGAAAATACTTTGTTCATGAATCTGGACAAGATTGCTCCACAATTAACCAAGCTAAAACTATTGTTTGTTGTACATGGTGTCAAATGCAACTAAGGATTCATGTTCCTTATTTGTTTTGATCAACTTCTTTCAATGTCACCTGTAGATCCATAGTTATGGTACTTCAAAGCCAAGTCCAGGAACTTTAGCTGTGCAAGAGCTGGGTTTTTCTCTCTCCCTCCTTCTCTCTCTCTCTCTCTCTCTCTCTCTCTCTCTCTCTCTCTCTCTCTCTCTCTCTCTCTCTCTCTCTCTCTCTCTCTCTCTCTCTCTCTCTCTCTCTCTCTCTCTCTCTCTCTCTAATGCTGGATTCTGATGAAACTGTTGGGAAGAGAGTTATGGGTGAAGAAAGCCCATAAAACCCTTTGCCGTTTCTCCAGTGCTTCAACTCTTCTGACTAGCTACCGGTACCTATTACCAGGAAATGTTGAAATAGCTCCTTCAAATGATCTGGGATGCATTCTATACTGAGTTTGCTTGAGTTTGTGAATGCTATGGTTACAGTTGTTCTAATCAAATAATCAAAGGATGCTCTAAATCGTAATAACTGATTAATACTGGATCATTAATATCAGTAATGGGTATTTGGCTGCTCCTTCTTTAAGCAAACCCTGGGCACATGTTCTTGGCACAATCTGTTGGAAATTCTATGGCTGATTGGCTATAAGAAATTCACACTGAGTTGTAAAGATCAGAAATTGAACCTGGTTTCCTCCAAACTTTTCTAGCAAACTACCATAAGAATATAGAGACACAATTCAGCTATAGGCCATGCTGCTATGCTGCTGCTTACTGAGGTAAATTCTGGCGAAAATGCTGTTAGTTGCATCATGGCATTTTGTAGATTAGTTATTAGTAAATCTATCTGATGTTGGTGTTGTGGTAAATCTGCAGCAAGTGTTCCTCACTGAAGGTTAGACACCATCCCTGCTAACAAAGATAAAATCATCAGCTTCTCTTGAAAATAGTAAAAGATTTGTAATAATGTTGTCAGCCATACAAGGTAGACCAGATCAGGAAACCCGTTCTACAAGAAGACTAGAACTAAACTTTATTGAGATAAGCATTAGGAAGAGAATCTTAAAAGTCTACATGTGTTTTCCCTTCCCTCTTTCAGGAAGACATGGGGAGTCAGCCTGGGCTTAATGCATGTTTCTGCATCTGCTATTCTGGATGGCCGGATGGCTTCTCCAAGATCATTTCCATAGCTCCCAACACACAGTGAAGACCTGTTTCCTAACTCCCCTTCCTCCCAGTGCTTGGGGGACAGAGCATTCAGGAAGGAGTAACATAATAATGGCAGATCCTAATCACCTGTAAGTTCCTTCATCATTCTCCAGTGCTTCATAATTCCTTCCAGTGTCTGTGTCATTTTTTTCCTATATGGATCACAAGAAGAGACAGTGGTCATCAGGATTCTCTTACATATGCAGGTGGCTTATTTTTTAAAAAACTAAAGGCAAAAGCTGGGAACCAAGACTGAGGAAAGAAACAAAACTCATTCTATCTCCGGATTTACTGGTTAAAATTTGGAGGGGACATCCAAGACTGAGACCAAGGGAAATTTGTTTCAGGAAAACAGTTATTTCTGAAAGGATAGTTAAAAACACTACAGTAGCTAGAAATAGAATGGTAAATTCTATTTGTCAAATAGAATGACAACAACTACACAATGACATTTTTTATTTTGTTATTGTGTACTTTAATATTTTGTCTTTTAGAGTTATGCTTTCTAAGCACTTCAGTAACTTAGGTGACTTATACAACTTAGAACTGTACAGCTAGCCTACGTCTAAATTGAGAGCAAACTTATTTTATAGATTTCTTAGGCCATAGTTTTCTTTCCATTTTTCTATAGGAAATCCGTTTGATTTAGAATCAGTGCAAATATTTAAAGCCAAAAGGATTTTTACATTCTCTTTTCCTTTTTAAATACAAAGTTCTATATTATTAAACTGTGGTTGTTACCTTCAAACCTAGATGAATGATTAATACATATTTAAATATAGTCCTGCAGGAAAACGAAAAAGCATAAAGGAATTATTGCAAAAAAAGAGACAATAACTCTATTTCTCTTGTTTGTCTCCACTCCATGGAGTCACACATGAGATTCCTTTCAAAACAGAGATATTGCAGAAAGAAATTGTCTTTCCCCATTCCACATTAGGGGTTTTGACACCAACCCAGCTGCCAACCACAACTGGCAGTGCTGGCTGACTAGGGCAACCCAAAGGCTATAGTGATACTGGCAATAAGAAGGGAAATGTTGAAATATTTCTGATTACATTTTTATGTCATTCACGGGGCCAGTCTTATAACCATGCTTAATGTTATAATCCTTAATATTACTATTTTTAATGTTACTGAAAGGTTATATACTAAAATTAGGCCATTAATTACTGGAGCCCAACAAAGTTAAACATAGAGATAAAAGCAAGGGTAAGACAATTGAACAATGCAGAGCACGTTTCCCTTAAAAGTCTGTAGAAGACACATTTCATCTGAAACCAGTTAAGAATGAGAGTTCAGCTGATGGAAAAGAACTCTTTCAGATTTTCCAGAAGGAGCTTTGTTGCTCTGAAATTAAAAACCAGCCAGGACAAGGATGAAAGAAAGAAAGATAGCTGAGTGGGAAGATCTGTTGATTTCTTCCCTGGTCTACTTTCAGTATTATCAAATGATTAAAAGATAAGGAGTGCAATTTCAGAGTCTGAACACCGGTTCTCCAGAAAGCCAATATATCTTTTGGCTGCAGGGAAAAACAGGTGGAAAGGAAATGAGAAGCCACTGATTGGCTGACAATGAAAGCTCATGCTTTGGCTTGTTGCTAACCATCCCTGAATTTCAAAGGTAAATATTGCTTTCTTTCTCTGGTGGGGGTGGGGATTGACTTTGGCAAGCTGTGGATATCACAATATAGAGGTTGTCTGTGACAGATTTTGTTAAGGTTTACAATTATTTTAACAAAAGGACAGAAGCATGTATATTTATATTGTTTCCACTGGTGCAGAGGATGGACTTTCATTTCCTTTATAAGGAAAGTCAATTGAGCATGACACTAATATATTGTTCCAAGGAAAGTTAACTCAACCAAACTGGAGGCCTGGTAGGAAATTTAAAAAGAAAAGCTATTTCTGTTATCAGTTTTAATGAATGCCATTAAGTGATAACCAAAAAAGAAAGAGATAAAGAAAGATTGCTAAGAAAACATCCTTCCTATTCCTCTAAATTATCATGACACCACAATCTGTGGCTATAAAGTTAATTTCCTCAGTAATTACATTCTGTTTAAGAATGTGAGTACTTAAAAGACCAAGAAATGGACAAATGGGGAACTCTAAACTGTTGTGGATAACTTAAAGCTTTTCACCATTTATTCCTTTATTGTCCTGTCCATAAAAAGTATAATCAAGAATTCTATATTCAAAAGATATCATACCTTTAGCCAGGTATTATTGGAGCACATTTTCCTTGGAAATAAAAATTTGGACAATTGGAAGTCTTAATTTGAATTTTTTAGTTTTATTGTTTTGATGATGATTTGAAGGTGCAACGAGTGAGTGAGTGTACCAGATATTACAGGGCAACTGGATGTGACTACAAAAGCCTGGACAGCAACAAAGGTACAGAAATTTCTTTGCTGCTATCTAGTGGCTAATTGGTTTTTTGCAACCCAGATCTAGTTCTCTGTAATATATAATTCTTTCCTTATTAGTTGTATGGTGCCTCCCAAAGCCAGGGGTTCTCAGGATGGCAAATATAAACTAAGAAGCCTTTCCTTCTTTGAATAGCATGTTTTTCATTTTAATGAATACAATATTTGTTTGAATATAGCTTAGTTGTAAAAAAAAGTCTATGATTAAGTGTATTTATTAATTATAAAAGGCATGTAGCCTCCCTTTCGTATATACCACATAGGCAAACAGCAATGAAGCATCAATAAGAGATCAACAACCAGCAAAATAATAAAAACAAAGCAAAGGACCAAAAAACAATAAGAAATTAATCACTAAAGCCTATAAAGGCAATAAATCTCAAATGGCCAGGAACAACCACAAGGTTGTAAATTCTAAGGATAGGGAGAAAAATATAAAAATGTTTGCACATTATAAATAAGAATGTTTTCTGTGACAGAATCATTTGGTGCATGAATGTTTAACATACAAATATAAAAAGATTGGCACTTCTAGCTTCTAGCCAAAGGTTTAAAGATGCAGTGTGTGCAGCTTTCACTTGACAACCTGCCAAAAAGCAAAAGAATAATACAATTGGCTGGTGGAAGAGAGATATCTAACCCTTCCTTTCCTTGAGTCTGCACATTCCATATTTTCTGTAGACAAGAAAGCATTGGATGTAGCAGTGATACGAGATGAGAGTGGCCAAAAAGTCAAAATTGGCCATGTTGGTACTGAAGTCAGATTGGAATCCCTAACCTGCTTCATTATTGAATGGAGAAGCTGCCCGGCCTTTTACTTTGGTAGAAAAAGTATTAGGCTTCTCCTACCCTGTACTGATAGATACAATATCCTTCTGGTTAATAGAGAGGGCTTGGGAAAGATTCCATGGATGATTCTATGGATGAGAATCTTCAAGGGGAAAACAACTCAAGAAGCTTGGGAAATTTTGAAAAATGAGATAATAAAAGCCCAGTCTAGCACAATACCAACAAAGAGGAAAAATAACAGCTCTCAAAAGAAACCAGCATGGCTACATAAAGAACTCTCTGACAAATTGAAAGATAAAAAGGACAAGTATAGAAAGTGGAAAGGGGCACATAACTAAATTAGAATATCAACAAATAGCCCAAGCCTGCAAAGATTAAGTGAGGAAAGCCAAGGTTCAAAATGAACTAAGGCTTGCGACCAAAGTCAAAAATAACAAAAAAAGCTTCTTTCAACATGTAAAAAACAAGAAAAAAGTGAAGGAAATGATTGGTCCATTAGTGGGTGAAAGTGGTAAGAAAGTGATACGCAACAGGGAGAAAGCAGAACTATTTTTTTGCATCTGTCTTTACACAAAGGGAAAAAACAGACCAACCTATCAAAATAGTGCCATAAAAAACAGTATAGAAACACAAGTTAAGATAGGCAAGAAAATGGTAAGTGAGCACCTGTCCAGCCTAGATGAGTTCAAATCGCCAGGACCAAGGTTTTCAAGGAACTGGCAGATGTGATCTCAGAACCACTGAATTATATTTTTTAAAGATCCTGGAGTACTGGGGAACTACCAGAGGACTGGAAAAGAACTGATGTAGTTCCCATCTTCAAAAAAGGGAAAAAAATGGACCCAGGAAATTACAGACCTATCAGCGGGACCTCAATACCTGGGAAGATCCTGGAAAAGATAATCAAATAACGAATCAGCGAACACTTAGAGACAAACAAAGTCATTACTAAAAGCCAACATGGGTTTGTCAAAAATAGATCATGCCAGACAAATCTTATTGCATTCTTTGACCAAGTGACAAAATTAGTGGATCAGAAGAATATTGTGGATAAAATTTACTTGAACTTCAGTAAGGCATTTGATAAAGTAGATCACACTTACTACTTGACAAGATAGAAAAATGTGGGGTAGACAGCATCACAACCAGATGGATCTGTAGCTGGCTGACCGGCCATACTCAGCGTGTGATCCTCAGTGGAACCACATCTATATGGAGGGAAGTGTGTAGTGGGGTGCCCCAGGGGTCTGTTCTGGGCCCAGTGCTCTTCAACATCTTCATCAATGATTTGGATGAAGGGATAGATGGGGAACTCATCAAATTTGCAGGAATAGCCAACACTCCAAAAGACAGGCTTAAGATACAGAAGGATCTGGACAGACTTGAACACTGGGCACTATCTAACAAAATGAAATTCAATGGTGAAAAAAGAAAGGTTCTACATTTAGGCAAGAAAAAACAAATGCACAGGTATAGTATAGGGGGTACCTTGCTCAGTAATAGTAACTGTGAGAAGGACCTCGGAGTCCTAGTGGACAATCACCTAAATATGAGCCAGCAGTGTGCTGCAGCTGCCAAAAAGGCCAACACAGTGCTAAGCTGCATTAACAGAGGGATAGAATCAAAATCACGTGAAGTGTTAATACCACTTTACAATGCCTTGGTAAGGCCACACTTGGAATACTGCATCCAGTTTTGGTCACCATGATGTAAAAAAGATGTTGAAACTCTAGAAAGAGTACAGAGAAGAGCAAGAAAGATGATTAGGGGACTGGAGGCTAAAGCATATAAGGAACGGCTGCTGGAATTGGGTATGTCTAGTTTAAGGATGAGGGGGGACATGATAGCAGTTTTCCAATATCTCAGGGGCTGCCACAAAGAAGAGGGAGTCAAGCCATTTTCCAAAGCGCCTGAAGGCAGGACAAGAAGCAACGGGTAGAAACTAATCAAGGAGAGAAGCAACCTAGAACTAAGGAGAAACTTCCTTGCAGTTAGAACAATTAACCAGTGGAAGAACCTGCCTCCAGAAGCAGTGAATGCTCCAACACTGGAAGTTTTTAAGAAGAGACTGGACAGCTATTTGTCCGAAATGGTATAGTGTTTCTTGCCTGAGCAGGGGGTTGGACTAGATGACCTCCAAAGTCCCTTCCAACTTTACTACTACTACTACTACTACTACTACTACTACTACTACTACTACTACTATTATTATTATTATTATTATTATTAATAGAACAATCAGATGACGGGGTAACCTATTTTTGGACAAAGGGACAATGATAACTACATTCAATGTAGCATAATCAAATGAGGTAACATCATCATCATCTAGCACTGATGATATTACCTAGTTTGGTAATGAAACATCTGTAAGAAAACTACCAAGCTCAGAGAGGACCAAGGACCCCACAGTTCAACTCTGATCTATAAATATTTTCTTTTACACACACACACACACAAATACAGTGTGTCAGTAAGCAAATCAATCTTACTTGGCCTTGATGTTTGGACTTTTGTGTTTGGTCTGGTTTGGTCCCACCTTGTCAAGAGAATCTTTATCAATTTTCTCAATATTTCATTCTAATATTCCTCTTTCTGTTATACATTCAAGATGGGCAGTGATTAATATTTATATGTTACTTATATATAAGGGTGTAGGTCTATATATATGTTTTATATAGTATGTTTAAATGTGTGTTATGTATGTGTACACTTTGAGAGCAAGCAACTAAATTTCATTTTTAATGTGTGCTATTGTGCCCACAGTAAAAAATGACAATAAAAGTTATCTATTTATCTAAACAATCAAATCAATCAGACTTTTTTGTAGATTTTCACGGGTATAGGTATGCAGGTCTTGGTGTATTCGGGTCTTTTCCCATGTAAGATTGAGAGTATCTTGGCGATGTTTCAATGAGGTCCCACTCGTCATCTTCAGGCTGGGGTCTTCTGCTTCATGCTTGTGTGAGCAAAGTGTGATCAGAGCTGCCGTCTCTCTATATATATTGGAGGGGGTGTGTGGAGTGCTGGCTTAGTTGCTGTAGGTGGATTGGTTGGCTGTGTAGGAGTTATTGTTTGTGGATTGTTTGGCTGTTTCATAATATCCTGAGTAATTGAGGTGCTGGCTATGTGCCCATTAGTCTTTTGTGTTGTAACGACCTGGGTAATGGGTTGTGTGATGACATCCTGAGATCTAGTGTAGTGATATCCTGAGTTCTGTGTTGCACCATCCTGGGTGGTTGGCTGTGTTGTAACATCCTGAGCTTTGGCGTTGTAGCCTCCTGAGTTCTGTGATGTGATGTCCAGGGCTGAAGGCTTGGTTTGGCTCCAAGTTTGCGGTCTAGTTCTGTGTTCATGGCGTGTGTCTGTTTGCTTTGTGTGGGGGTCGGAGGGAGGTGCAGCAGCTGGTGATGTTGTTGTGGTTTGGCTTCGGGATGGTGATTGCATTTTGTCTGAGGGATGGGTTTGGGCTTGGGTTTGGGTCTGGTGAAGGTAAATGGTGGTGGCGTACTGTGTTATTCTGGGTCGGGTGTCAGTTTTTGTGGCTAGGACTTGTTTGTTGATTAGGGCTAGTTTCCAGATGTCTGCTAGGCAGGAGGTATCGTCACGTTTATTCATGTTGTGGGGGTGTTTTTCTATTTAGATGGTTTCCATAATTATTCTCTTGTTGTGGTGTTCAGTTTTGGAGATTAGTTTGGTTCCTTCAAAATCAATTTCATGTCCTGTAGCTTTAAGGTGCTGGAAGACAGAGGATGTTTTTTCTTCTTTTCTGACTCACCAACCTGAGGAAAGACAACAACATAATCATTCTCCCAGCAGACAAAGGCAATGCCACGATAGTGATGAACACATTAGACTACCAAGCCAAACTATCCAACCTACTCCAAGACCCCGCTTACAAACCTCTAAACACAGACCCCACCACCTACCTGGAAAAAACCACCAAATCCAAAATAAAAGCCTCTCCCATCAGTGAAGAGATCCAGCAAACAATCATACCCAGAGAGAAATCATCCAGATGCCCCAAGCTCTATGGCCTCCCCAAGATTCACAAAGAAGGAACACCACTCAGACCCATAATCAACTCCATAGGCTCACCTCTATAGTATCATTACAACACAAAAGACTAATGGGCACACAGCCAGCACCTCAATTACTCAGGATGTTATGAAACAGCCAACCAATCCACAAACAATAACTCCTACACAGCCAACCAATCCACCTACAGCAACTAAGCCAGCACTCCACACACCCCCACCAATATATATAGAGAGACGGCAGCTCTGATCACACTTTGCTCGCACAAGCACAAAGCTGAAGACCCCAGCCTGAAGATGATGAGTGGGACCTCGTTGAAACATCGCCAAGATACTCTCAATCTTACACGGGAAAAGACCCGAATACACCAAGACATATATATATGTAGGATATAGGTCTTTGGTTATTCGGGTTTTCTCCCGCGTAAAATTGGAAGTGTCTTGGCGATGTTTCGACGAAGTCCCATTCGTCATCTTCAGGCTGGTGTTTTCGGCTTTGTGCTTCTAGGAGCAATGTGTGATCATAGCTGTTTCTTCCTTTTAACTGCCAGTGGGAGTATGAACTGATTGGCTGGGAGCCTGGCTATGTTCTGATTGGGTGGAGGTGTGTTCTGATTGATTAGGGGCTTAGCTGTGTGCTGATTGGATGGGGGAATGTTCTGTTTGGGTGGGGGCTGTGTTGTGCTCGGGTTAGTCTGAGTTGCAGGGGGATTTGAGATGGTGAGCTACGTTGCTGTTGTTTGGCTTCATGTTTGTGGTTGTGCCTCATCTTCATGGTGGGTGTCAGTTTGCTTCATGTATGGATTGGAGGGGTTTAAAGTGGCTAATGATGCAGCTGTGGTCTGGCTTCTGGTTTGTGGTCGTGCCTCATCATCAGTGTTGGTTTGGGTTTGCTTTTTGTGTGGATGTGTGGTGATGACATCGTGTGTGGTTTTCGTGAGTGTGGGTGTGGTGTCATTCTTTGTGTTAGGGACTCATTTGTCAATAAGGGCGGGTTTCCAAATGGCTGGTAGGTGGGAAGTATCATCTCGTTTATTCATGCTATGTGGGCATTTTTCTATCTCAGTGGCTTCTCTGATTATTCTGTTATTAAAATGTTCAGTTTTGGCGATAGTTCTGGTCTTTTTAAAGTCAATTTCATGTCCTGTGGCTTTAAGGTGTTGGACCAGGGAAGAAGTTGGTTCCTCTTTTTTGACTGAGTTCTTGTGTTCTTCAATGCGTGCGCTTATTCTTCTGTTGGTTTGTCCGATGTATGTGGTGGGGCAAGTGGTGCATCGGACATGGAATTTCATATACTCCTTGATTTTCTAACTTAATTTTGTCTTTGGAGTTTCTTAGGATGGTGGATATTTTTCTGTTTGTGCAGATTGCTGTCTTGATGTTGTGTTTGTGGAGGATCTTTCTGATTCTGTCTGTGGTGCCTTTTATGTATGGGAGGAGGGCTTTGCCATTTTCTTGTTCTCTGTCTTGGATTTTAGTGGAGGTTTCTTTTTGGATTAGGTTGGTAATCTTATGTCTTTGGAATCTGTTGGATGTTAGTACATTTGTGAGAGTGTGTAGTTCGGTTTTTAGATGTTCATCAGTTAAGTGTTTTGTTCTGGAGATGAGTGTCCCATTCGTTTTGACAAATGGGACTCCGTCGAAACATCACCAAGACACTTCCAATTTTATGAGGGAGAAAACTCGAATAACCAAAGACCTACATACAAACACCCACGAAAACACACACACACATACACACACACACACACACACATGCACGGACACACACACACACTCAAGACATATATTAATAAGATATGTCTGCTTTTTTTTAGCAGATAAAAATAATCACTGTCACCATGATAGTTTAACAGCCATTAACAGTCACCATTAGTGTTGATTTTTGGATCCTCAAATGGTCCAATTACCTTTTTTTCTTGTCTCAATACCATTTATCCATTCAATTTATATATATATATACACATACATACATACACACACACACACATCTTGCACGTATCTCTGGCTCTTCTATTATTCCCTTGAGCAGTATAATTGTTGCCAGTCTATGGACTTTTACTGTCATCCAAATCTAAAGCAACCAATTCATGCTTTCTGATGTACATTTTTACCTTGTTCATCCATAATTAAATTTAACCTCCATTCTCCAGTACACATCAATTAACTTTGCCATACAAGATCACTCTAGCTTTGTTCAAGTGTATTATATTTTTCTTCTTTCTTTTAGTTTCAGAGAATGAAAGAATACAACACTTCTATTTCATATCTTTGATTGCATTAATTCATTTTTTTACCATTTATTTGTTTTACATGAAAAGGTGCAATCATATTTCCTTCTAATTACCAGATGGGCTTGTAAATCGATCTCCAACTTTTTCTTCAATTGAGGGTTTCACAAAGCATCTTTTTGCAAGTTAGAGATACAATCTAGATACAATATAGGTTACCATCATCCTGCCACATGCAGCATTCCATTCTGACAGCAGAGATAGGTCTGGTATGAATATGCCTTAAGGATATGCATGCTATTCTATGCAACACAGGATATCATCTCTAGAGAATGTTTTTCTAGCCAATATACTATTACTCACATTTCACCAACTTAAAAGTACACACAATGTAATGACACAGTCAGAATGTATTTTAAATATCTGTTAATTGATAGCATCTTATTAGGATGCTACAGTGGATAATTATTTGTCCGGAAGCTGGGTGGAGCCCAGGAACCAAAATAATCAGCTAACTTTCAGGATGTTGACTTTTCTAGGAATTTCTTATTTGCACAGATCAGTCTCAGAGTGGCTAGATATGTCTCTGATCAGACATGTCAAACTTGCAACATCACATGACATCACACAACGTATCAGGACTGTTTTGCCATTGCCGGCAATGAGGTGGGCATGGCTTCCCCGTAATGCGTTCGGCCCACGGGCTGGCAGTTTGACACCCCTGTTCTAGATTCTCCACTTTTTCCTCCAGCAATCTGATTAGTTTTCATGTGGTGCAATTATAATTGGAGTCCTCCCTAGGCTGGAATCCAAACACAGTACACACCTTGCAGGTCACCACAGTGCTAGCCCCTTTCTCCATGACTTCATTGCTCTTAAGGTTTGGGCAGATGCAAAGAGACAGTCTCCTGTAGATTTCCTGATTTAGGTTGTTAGGTAGTTGTAATATCTGTGTGGGCTGCTAGCTTGATACAATGAGACAAAGTTCCACTTTTCAGTTGCTTCCAGTGAGCTCTTCTTCATTCTTCCAGAATCCTCTGGTGGTATGTGCAGGCTCCCAATGAAGTATTATTTCATTTATAATAGATGAAGGATTATATAGCTATCCTTGTATAAATATCTTTCCAATCATACAAACATGCAATATTCATTTCGGTTGTCCTTAGATTAGTCTCTAAACTATTACTGCAGAGAGAACGTAAGCATCTCCAAAACAGTGATTTTTGCCCAGAACAAATATGTGAAATCATGTCTATCCAGATGGAACTCACTAGAGCACATGACAAAGTTGCATTGTGAGTATTACATCTCTAACATTTAGCTATGACCATCAGTTTCTTGATTAAATGACTCGATATAGTCAATTCAAACAAAACAATATTCTGTGAATTAATCATTTTTTTAAAAAAAGAAATATTGCATACACATACCAAAGCTATCTTTCACTGATGCTTATATACCATACATTTCAATGCCTTGTTTCTTTCCCTTCTAAAGTTTTCAAATAGCTAGATCTAGAGGGGATTCTGAACCATTTAAAACCTATTTATTCAACTATTTCTATTTGTTCAATCATAATAAGCAAGAATGGAGAAATATTTTTTTATAGTGGTTTCAGATCCACTATATTGCTATATACGATTTTATGAGAACTCTTCAGAGTGCTTCACTTATATCGAGGAATGCACAGATTAATTAAAGTGGAATCTATTCTGATTCTCAGCAAAACTGGGAACACAGCAAGCTATTATTATGGCTCATCTACAGCAGAACAATGAACCCTTTGGAGTAATGAAAATAAGAAGCTGAAAACACAAGATTGTAGCAGTAGGCCATGGAAACTGAACCAGTATATATATTACTATATTGAGTACAAAATGAATTGCTTAATAGCATAGAAAATCCTATTTAATTATTAGTTAATGCACTAACTATAAAGGCCAAGTTCAACACTATTTTTTCTGTACTGATATTCTAGTGGTTCATTTTCTTGCAATTATTGAATTTGGAACCTTCTATTAATATTTTTAAAGTTATGATTTGCTATATTCACAGAATCAGTTTCATACAAATCTATAATGACAATTAATTCTGCATGTGTTATTTTATGGCTTATATTATTTCAGAATAACTAATTTTGATTTATATCCCAAAGACAATGCAAATGTGGACTGTTGTATTACAACATTTATCAAATTCAAATGGATTTTCATCAGCTCATAGATTAATTTGAGCTTTATCTTCTAATAAAAAATTAGAAGGTGCTAATTCTTTATTTAATACATATTTTAACAAATGAATATAATCTGTTGCCTTGAGTTTAGTAAAAATCCCTCTTTACACTGAAGTCTATAGCAAAATATCCAGTATACTAAATATTAATTAAGTTTAGCATTTTTATCCATACAAGCAGAATCGAGCCACTGAGCTAAGGTACTATCATAAGAATATGTCAGCAAATAAAAATATTTGTAGAACGACTGCCTGGTAGAGCTAAATGAACCAAAAAGCCAATTTAATTTCTCAACAAAAAGAGAACAAGTTATGCTATCTTGGGAAAAAGACATCCCATAATTTAGGCAACACTATTGGGAGGGTCATCTATTATACACTAATAATAAAGGAACATCTTAGATTCTTTTACAGAAGCTGATTCTCAAAAGTGTCAGCAAACTTTTATTTTAAAATATAACTACTAAGCCAAAACCTGATATGTAACCTAAATGCTTGAATGGAATAAAGAATTTTAGATTCCTTAGTAGCCTAGATGTTGGGAAGAAGGATAACATCAATATGTTTGATAGATTTTAGATGACATCTTATTCAATAAAAATATTATTTTGGACTTATTGGATTCTATTCTGTTTATATAGAAAAGTCTTGAATACATTGTCATGTTAATAGAAATTCAAAGGGTTTAAAGCTTTGTACAGTCCTGATAATGTTTCATTCTGGGCGGAAGTTATATGTATTAACTGCGAGAAAGATTAAATATTCTTTTAAATGTTCACATTCTTTTGAACTGTATTCCTTTTGTCTGGACAAAAAAAGCTGATTCTCCATGCTCTATCATGGATAAAAGATGTATTCCTCTTCATTGAAAACTGAAAAAGATCAAACTATTCAATAGTGTGCAGAGTTGATGTTATTAATAACATATGAAGGAAACATTTATCAGCAGATCTAGATTAGCTTGGGATCATTATAGTAAAATAAGGCTACCATTTATTGAAATGCTTACTGCTATTTTTTATCATTTTAATTGTTTGTTTGTTTTTATATGGGATGTTTATTGCATTAATAAAATAAAAGTCCTGTGATTCCCTGAGAATTTTCAATAGAAAACAATCACACAGCAATAAAAAAGAATCATGTGTTTGTGTGTGTACACATAGGTATATGTATATGTATATATGTTTCCTTTCCTCTCTCTCAAATGTGGAGATAGTTCCCCAAAGATCTCTTCCCTCATTTAATGTCATTATTCTTGCTCAACTAATATTTGTTTGGTTGTTTGCAGTCCATATCTGTACTCGTACTGGTGAGTTCAAGTCAGCTCCCAAGCATACACTGTGAATGTATGTTTACATTTAAACTAGCTTGACCCTCACCTTATTACTTTATTCCAGTTGTGGGTTGAAAAATCTCTTGAATTGTTCACAAGTAAGTTAATGTTTTTATAGTCATTTTTTCTGACTCTAAGAAAATATTTAAGGGAACAAAGGCAAAAAAACCAAAATGAGGATGAAAAGGATTTTGTATATATCCAACAATTTCTATTGTGAAAAGAAGTAAACCTAAGCGATAACCAAGTTCTTTAGTTTGACAGCTGTCACACATTTAACCACGTATTATAATAGCACTTGGCCATATCAGTTGCCAAATCTTGTTATTATGTTAATCTATTTTTTGAGTTCAGCTAAAACATTAAATAATAACCAAAAGGATCATTCATCCAGCATACTATTCCTCTAAACCAGAGGTAGGCAACCTTGGCTCTTTTATGACTCGTGGACTTCAACTCCCAGAATTCTTGAGCATAGCTGGCTCAGGAATTCTGGGAGTTGAAGTCCATGAGTCATAAAAGAGCCAAGGTTGCCTACCCCTGCCCTAAACTAAACAAGATTCACAAATTGAGCCAATATACATACTAGATTTTTAATTGGCCTGATTTTTCAGTTTGTATAAATAAAGTCAGATTGTTTCTATGGCAGTCAAGACATTTGGAAAACAAAAGCCCCTTATTTTCTTTGAGTATTTCATTTAATAAAAAGCTCGTGATTGTTAAAGATGGCTTGTTTGACATTTTCTATGGCAACATTTATTCAGAAAATGGCCTGACTATGAGGAAGGCATCTAGGGTCTGGTTACTCATAACAAGTGAAATATACAGATAAACAGGTTTGGTTTTTTCACACTATCTGGAGCCTGGTGATTTCATTTTTGAAGCTATTAAACTGGATTCATTCTCAACTTCTGAGCTACCACAGCAGAGTTGTCTCTACTTAACTGAGACCTTTAGAAGGCTGGAGAGACAGATGATTCTCAATCTGCGCTCTGAGATTTTTTTGTATTACAATTTTAGGTCAGAAAGATACAAAAGGAGATGCTGATAGTTTCTTCTGAATTTAGGTGTAGTTGTTTGTAGTGGGGGAGAGTAGAATAAGAATTTCATAAGGCAAGATGACAGGCATGGTATTATAATGCAGATCCTACTCCTTGTCTCTCATACATTTACAAAAGGGTTAACATACATTGCGATTCAACATATCAAAGTGTGCTTTTTCCCCTATACATATGTACATGAACACTGGTATTTTGGGAATTATAGTTCTTAAAAATCTAAATCCTTCTTAGAGCTTTACTGGAATCCTGACTCTTTAAAAAATGGTTCATTTTTTTTGATTAGGCTATATATTCCATTCTACTTTTGAGATCTATTTTCTCTTTAGGGTTTCATACAATAAGAAATCTTGCCGTAGACAAAGAGGTCAGAAGAAATCACCCTATAAATTGTCTTTCCCAGCTGTTTCCTGACCAGCATGCCAATGGAGTGGTCTTTCTCCAGGAGGCTAGAATAATCTTTTATCTTCCTGGCTGAACTGGCCTAGTATGAATTTCCTGAGGTAGAGAACAGAGTGAATATGGCCTTCTTATAAGAATATATCATAAACTATCCTGATTGTTTTGTCTCACATTTTGCTATGTGAGCTTGTTAGAACAAGAAGAACAGGTGTTGAAAATAGGAGGTGTGGTGAAAGAGGATGTCTTGCTGTCCTGGAAGTTTCAAATAAAGGAACTTAGTCCATCACTGCATCTTTTATTCATGTTCTTAGGACATTCAGCTGGATCTGACTTGCTTCAACTGGGATCTAATGCCATTATTACATCTCATAAACTGTTCATACTTACTCATTAATAAAACAGTAGCATATGTGTAGCAACCATAAGCATTAGCATCTTCTATTCTTTAAAAAGTCATGAAAATGCTTGTTGGAAAGCAAACATTTTCAGTACCAACTGTGATTTACAAGGCTTCAGGCACTGATGATAGTTTGTCTGCCTGATTTTAAAAAAAACTCCTGATATAACAGAACCTGACACTGTTTACTTCAGCCTATTATGTCAGCTGCACTCACTGAATGCTTCAGTGGAACAGAAAAATCGAAAGATGGCTATTCACTGTAATGTCATCTGCTTTTTTTTTTTTTTTTTAAGGAAAATCAATTGTTGGAGCTTCAGATATACTCAGCCAATTCAAGCGATCCACCTGCATTTTCACAATCATTGCAGTCTTTAAACATCTTGAAAATCCTAGCTTGGTCTCATTTTACTTTAGATTCAAATTAGTTAATCCACTAGTTATGACAATATCACTAAACAGAATAGCTCAGTTGTTGCAAGTTGCATGTGTGAAGTAAAATATCTTTTTCTCTCTCTGCAACATATTGCTTCATTATATATTTCTTGGCAGGACCCTTTTATGACTGAAATAATTAGTAGTGTTTAGTATTTATAGCTGGTTATCATGATGCTTTCTGTACTGCTAATTAATTTTATGGCCAGCATGCTTCAAATGCAATTAGTTAGGTATGGCAATGATCATAATATTTTACATATTCAGGGCAACATTTTGCCCATATACTGTGAAACTTGCTGGTAAACTGAATGTCAAATTCACTTAATGTCTTGCTCATAATGTAAATGCCCATGCCAACTATGTGCAGATCAGTATTTGGAACTAAATGGTGGCAGTTTTGGCTATTTTTAAGCTTCTTTTAAAAAAAACCCATAAAGGAAGGTTTGGAAGCAAAACTACTAAGCTTAATGTTTTTAATTGTTGTATTAGATCTATGGAAGCTTGGATTGTGAAATAAAATGATCTATTTTACATGGAATAATGTGAATTATGAATTCAGATACCAATAAATACAGCATGGAACTCAAATGCATCAGGACAGAATAGGAGTTTATTATTGCTATTCTGCTCACATTAGAGAGTAGAAGTAAGTGTAATGTAACACTACTATGGATTTTAAAAGTAAATCTGGGCATTTCACGCCCACTGGATTTTGTTAGGCAGGAATACTAGCATCAAGTTCTGCAACTGTTTTTCTTGCTCCTGTCAAAAATTTGAAAATCAAAAACTCCAAGAAAGGTATTTTATTGAAAATTTGTTGCATATCACAATAGATGTGTGTGTGTGTGTGTGTGTGTGTGTGTGTTGTTAAAAAAGATTATATTAGGCATTTGCATCTGAAAAGTTTGCATTGGACAAATTTAAGTGTCAGAGGACAAAAACAAACTGATTCATACTTGAATAAAAGGGGTCCTTGAGCAATTAAGGAGGAGGTGTGTGCAAATACTCCAGACATTATGAGATGTTGTAATAATAAACAGGCACATTTTTCTAAGGACTTTACACAATTATTTTTAAAATACTGACCATTTCTATTGGGATGAAAAAGAGAATGAATTCTTCATCTAAAGCTGTCAGGGTCAGGGTTAGAGTGTGTGTTCTAAAGCTTTTATGAAACTAGGAAACCCACCACTTCCCCTATAGTTCATATGGCTATTGCTACTATTTTCTAGTTTGCTGACATAGTTCAACTTAAGTACATTAAGTGGCAGGCAGCCTGTTTCAGAAAGTTCCTCCTGATAGCTAGCTTGAACCTCATTTGCTGTTTTAATTTATTGATTCTGTTCTTGCCTTCTAGAACAATAGAGAATAAATGTCACTCCTCTTTCTCCCTGATGACGATATGGATATTTGAAGACTGCTTTAATATCTCTGTCTTTTGCTGTCTTTTTTCTAAGCTTAACATATCCAGGTTATTTAACCCTTCCTTAGAGGGCTTGGTTTCCAGACCCTTCACCATCTTTAGTAGCTCTTCTTTGAGCATGCTCCAATTCATCGGTGTCATTTTTAAAATTGTGGCACAGTTCAGTTATAGTGGAACAATTCTCGTGAAGAGGACTCTTACGCTCCTGTTAATACAGCTCATGTTAGCATTTGCCTTTTTTTGGAGCTGCATCAATTGCTAGCTCATGTAACCTTCTGGTTAACAAGAAAAGCCAGATCCCTATCACATGATTATGAGTTATGGTGGCTCAGTGATTAAAATGCATGACTGCAGGCTACTTCTCCTGACTGCTGGCTGCCTGCAGTTTGGCAGTTTGATTCTTACCGACTCAAGGTTGACTCAGCCTTCCATCCTTCCAAGGGTGAGGGCCCAGATTATTGGGGGCAATATGCTGACTCCAGTGGTGGGATTCAGCCAGGTCGCACCACTTTGGCAGAATCGGTAGCTAATTTTTTGTTGCCCAGGCCCAGAATGGACTTCCAGAAGCGGCATCCACACAGAGAACCGCTTGTTCACATAATTTAATCCCACTACTGGCTGATTCTGTAAACTGCTTAGAGGGGGCTGTAAAACACTGTAAAGCAGTATATAAGTCTAAGTGCTATTGCTATTGCTATTACTGCCAAGCCTTTAGGATCCTTAATTTTTTTTCTTTTCAGGTGCTTTTTGCTCCCTACAAAATTCTATTCTATTCATTTCCATTCATTGCTCAAGCCCTGCTGGACCTTTTTGAATATTTTCTCATTCATCTAAATTATTTGTCACTGTTTCCAATTTTGTCTCATTTCTCTCCTTATACTTCCTCTTCCAAGTCATTGATAAAAAGATTGACCAGAACAATCCCACCAAGATGATGTGAAGCCATGAACAAGTAGACTTTGAAAATAGTCATTCAGCCAACTATACTTAATCTATAAAAGTGTGTATGACCAATATACTCTTCACATCTTAAAATGAAGCTACAGTAAAGATAATGCACTTGAAAATTAAAACTATGTAAAAAAATTAAATGGTACATTGAAAATGGAAAAATTAAAGTTTTTTTTAATATATAGGATATACAGTAACTGTGCAGCTCTGACTAATCAATATATAATTTCCTTACTATATATGTATCTACCTAATCTTTATAAGAATTTATAAATTTCTGTAATAGTTTAAAATATGCCACAGAAAAGGTAATAACAATATGCTTAAAACCTGGATAGAATTTTATCACATTTCCAATTTTATCACATTTCCTAAACATGTTTTGTTTGGGGGAGTTAACAATTCTAAATAAATGTAAAATGTCCATGTTCAGCAATAAGTGTTAGCACTAATCATCACTAATTTTGCATTCCTAAAACAGTTAAGAGTCCTCTTTATTAAACAAAAGTTAATTCTACTGAGGCCAGTGATGTAGACCTTCTGCTTACTTAAGCAGAAATTTATCTGGGAGTAATATATACATATATTTGGGGTTTTGGTGGACAGCTCAATGAAGATGTTAACCCAATGCGCAGCAGCAGTAAAAAAAGCAAATTCCATGCTTGGCATGATTAGGAAGGGAATCGAAAATAAGTCAGCAAGTGTTGTATTGCCTCTGTACAAATCGATGGTGAGACCACACTTGGAATACTGTGTACAGTTCTGGTCACCGCACCTCAAGAAGGATATAATGGAACTGGAAAAGGTGCAAAAAAGGGCAACAAGAATGATCAAGGAAATGGAGCGCCTCCCTTATGAAACCAGATTGCAACGCCTTGATCTCTTCAGCCTTGAAAGACGGCGTTTAAGGGGTGACTTGATCGAAGTGTATAAAATCATGCATGGGATAGAAAAGGTGGATAGAGAAAAATTCTTTTCTCTATCACACAATACCAGGACAAGGGGGCACTCCCTAAAGCTCATAGGTAAGAAAGTGAGGACAAATAAAGGGAAATATTTCTTCACCCAGAGGGTCGTTGATTTATGGAATTCACTTCCAGAAGGGGTCGTGACAGCTGTCAGCCTTGACAGCTTCAAGGCAGGATTAGATAGATTCATGGATGTCAAGTGTATCAGTGGTTATTAAAACGGATGTCAAGTGTATCAGTGGTTATTAAAATGGATGTCCATGTGCCGCCTCTATGTTGGTTGAGGCAGGCTGGATTCCCTTGAGTACCATTTGTTGGGGGTCAAGGGAAAGGGAGGGTTTTGCCTTCTCTTTCTGCTCAAGATCCCCATGTACATTTGGTGGGCCACTGTGTGACACAGAATGCTGGACTCGATGGGCTTTGGCCTGATTCAGCATGGCCCTTCTTATGTTCTTATGTTCTTATAGTATTTTTTGTAAGCTGGAAACAACTCCGCTTAGGAATGGGAACTGCAACCCTCATTATTATCATCATCATCTTCTAACAATGATATAGTAATTGGAGAAGCATAAGTGTAAGTGATGCTAAATTTTATTAAATGCAGAACTACTTCATTATATTTTGGGGAATCAATAATCTGTTTTTTCCTTTTGAATTTCAATTACAAGATAGCTCTGAAAATGTAATTGTTGAAAATAGTAGGAAATCTTCAGGTATGGAAGCTCAATTGCACTCAGCAATTACTGTGTGTTGTTGGTAACTGCAGCCTTATTCTGCAAATGCCATCTCTACGGCATCCATGTAAGATAAGAATTCATTCATTCAAAAGCTTTGATTAACACATTCAGAGGATAGGTGAGACTTGGACATTTATTATTATTAGTATTATTTATTACCAAAAGGTATCTAGTGCAAATACTTCTCTGAATTCCTCTGCAGAAATATTCCTAAATTTAATAATTAATCCTGTTCAGCATTTAATATATATTTTTTTAAAAAAGGCAATGACTTTTCTGTGACCTATTTTTTTTATTCTTTGTGGGGTTTATCAGCTTTGTGCAGATTAGCGTTCAGAGGAGCAACAATTAACCTTACTGGGAGTTAGCTAACATTAATTATATATCTTGAGCACTTTCTCTACAAGCATACAGGCCCTCCCGAAAAAGGGGGTCGTGCTTAATGTGCTCCTTTCAGCTGAGGAGAAGCTTTGTGCTTTGCCCTCTCTCCAAACCAAATTTGTTTGTGTTTGACAAGCATAACATTAGCTGCCCTGGCGTTCTTTAGTGGCTGCTGACACTGATGAGAAAACATATTGCAGTCTTTTTCAGAGGAAAACAGAAGAGATTCATCTCACCAGGCTAGACCTCCAATTTCAAGAGGAAAACAAGTTGTCCTCAGCTCACCCAATTATCTTTCCATCAAATACTGGTGTATTGCACATGAGGTTTATATATCTCATAAGGGTAAGTTCTGAAACACACACACACACACACACACACACACACACACATATATATACACATACATATACATATATATATACACATATATACCACATACACACACACACACGCACATATATATATATATCCTTTCACTTACTTTTTTTTTACTTCTAAGTGCCTTGTAAGATAAAATGCTGAACATGATATGTTGGGGCTAGTAGGAAATACATTAGAGAAATGGATTTCCTTATGCTCCATTAAAGTACATATTTAGAAATACCTGCAGGTATAAAGAAGCACTTACTTGAAGTCAGATTGTTTCAGTGTGGTGCAGGTGGGATTTTTTTGAAAGAAATTTAAATACACACACTCACTCACTCTCTCTCACACACACGCACACAATGGAGGAACACAAAGCAATTCAGTAGTCTTTTTTTTCAACGCAGTTTTATTCACATGGCCATTTTTAAAGAGACAGGTTATTAGTCGTTTTTTTGGGGGGAGGTGCAGAATTGTTTTGCAGAATAGTTTTCCTTCACTGAGCTCTGCATCACGAATGATTTTTTTCCCCACAGCTTCCTCTATAGAGAGGACAAAACGTGACCCAGATACCCACTCAGTTGTGTTGGGACCCAAGACATGTTTGGATCTGCTCAACGATAGTTACTGGTTGGTTCTTGCGTGAAACAGCTTTGACACCGGGACAATCACAACATGTACTTCATGAAGGACACTTACCAAGAATATTTGCTTGGCAAAATACGGATAGTCCTCGACTTAGAACAATTGGGACCAGAATTTCCCTTGCTAAGCAAAGTGATTATTGAGCCATGCCCATTTTTACAACTTTTTTTCCCCATAGTTATTGTGACTCATGTCACAAGCATTAAGCAAATCCAGTTTCCTCTGTCAGAAGCCGGCTGGGAAGGTTGCAACACTGGAAGTTTTTAAGAAGAGACTGGACAGCCATTTGTCTGAAATGGTATAGGGTTTCCGGCCTGAGCAAGGGGTTGGACTAGATGACCTCCAAGGTCCCTTCCAACTTTATTATTATTATTAAATGGCAGCTAGGATGTGCAATCTCTGTAAATACATGCCATCCCCAAATTTTGATCATATGACTCTGGGGATGCTAGGATAAGTACGAGGACTGGATCATACGTCACTTTTTTCCAATGCTGATGTATCTTTGCATGGTTGCTAAACAAAATGTAAGTCGAGGAATACCTACATTCAGTTGAAATGTGTCTTTATTAAACAGTATTTAATAAATATGCATTTATTAAACAGCATGTATTTATAAAGCAGCATGAGGGTAAACACATGCTTCTTTTTTATTAAAATATCTAATTGTTTTTCAGACTGATTTTTAGCTGTGCACTAGAACATTCTTTATTGTTGTTATAAAATATCCACTCCTCAGTAGTTGATAGAATTCTTTCTCTACAAGGCAGTATTGTCTGCAAATGCTCTTTCACTGGTCCCTTCACCTATATCTGGAAGTACAATATTTTCTTGCCTGATCCAGGTCAATCCTTTATTTATCTGGCTGTAACCTTTGCAACAACCTCGATGTCAAGCATGCCATTAACCATTTTTATTAAGCATTCATAGTTAAAATTATCTCTACTTCCTTCTCATCAAATATATTATGTACAACTGATCAGGGAAATAACTTGTATTTGTCTTTTCAATACGAGGATGGCAACATTGCTTAGGGACAGCAGACAGGAGAAGGCAGGTGAAATGAAAAATATTCATAAAAAACAAATATGGATTGGGAATATAAATCTGCTCAGTTATATTTGAAATAAAGACAATAAAAATACGTCCCTTCTGAGGCATTATTGGCCAAGCATCTGAGTTTTGCATGCTTATAGAATTAAACTTCAGACAACTGCACCATTTTGCCAGGCACATAACACACATCTCATTTGGATTTTTTTTTTAAAAGTCAAAAAGCAGAAAAGGAATCAGCAAAAATATTAAATAAAATAAAGAAGATGAGTGATATCAGTGATTATTGTACTGTGTAAGACTAACTAGCTCCATGCAAATAGCCATGTTTCTTCCCCAAAGCTGAATACTTTTGGTTATTATTTTAAACATAGATTATATTTGAATAAAAAATAAGCCTATAAAATGTTGCACGACTTGCAGATTAATGTTAAAAGCTGAAGGACTCAAGAGAGTAATCTTCTTCCCCAATAGCCATTAAGATATAGTGGCAATATCCCTACTACTGCACTGCAAGGATTAAATATTTAAGAAATATAAAATGTATCAATTTCTATTTTTAGTGCACCTTAAAGCCTAGCAGTGCCTTCCTTATGGAGATAAATCCTTCTGTCCATAAAAAAATCCCAATTACTGCACAAGGAGGTTCCAGTTACTTACAGTTTCTATTGTTAACACGTGTATATTTATATGATTTACAATTTCTATAGTACCAAAGTCATTGCTTTTACTTAAAAGTTTTATTTTATTTAGGTCTGAGATACATACTCTTTCAAAACTGTGCTGCATAGTTTCCCATCATCCACATAAGGCTTGCTGTCTGCAGGATGGAAATTCTCAACTCACTGAATCTTTTGTTCTATATTTAAACAGAATCAGAATAACAGAGTTGGAAAAAACCTTGGAGGTCTTCTAGAATAACCCCCTGCTCAAGCAGGAGACCCTATACCATTCCAGACAAGTGACTCTCTAGCCTCTTCTTATAAGCCTCCAGTGAGGGAGCACCCACAACCTCTGAAGGCAAGCCATTCCACTGGTTAATTGTTCTCACCATTAGGAAATTTCTCCTTAGTTCTAGGTTGCTTTTCTCCTTGATTAATTTCCATCCATTGTTTCTTGTCTTGCCTTCTAGTGCTTTGGAAAATAGGTTGACCCCCCTCTTCTTTGTAGGAGCCCCTCAAATAATGGAACACTGCTATAGATGTTTCTTTATTGCATATTTTCAACTTTCTCTCCCATGTCTGTTCATGATCTTTTATCTAATTGTCTCTCAAATTTTTGCTATGATTAATTGTGCAGAGGTACAAATATAGACAGAGTCTTCCCACTGATGCACAGTGCCCTGTCCTATGAAATGGGACGTTGCATCTCAGCTCTGCTTTGCTCTCTGGAGAATGCCAGCTATGAAGTAGAACTAAGGATTTTGCAGGTCATCAAAGCCAAGCTCTTGTTCAGTGCAGGCTATCTTTGAGTTATTTAACCTCTCTTTAAAGGCCATCTCAGAGTAATATTCTATGAGACTGGTTTTCAATTGCAATCCTATCTCTGTTGTTCTTAAAGCAAAACAGAATGTACTCCTTCCAGACTTTTCTTACAGGGTGTGTTTTCAATCTTCTGACAAATTTCACTTAATTTCTTAACCCACCACTGTTATCTGTAGCATTCTTAAAATGCAATGCAAAACACATGTAGAGATCCGTGTTTTCTGCTCTCACTTCAACTGTTGGAAGAAAGAACTAAATAATGCACTTGTCACTGTATAATTAGATGTTATAGAGGAAGTGTGGGCTGCCTCTCTTCCACATATACTCCTATTTTTTTTTTACTCTTTCCCTCCCGATGAGCATAAAAAATATACCTCAGATCCATAAACTGGTGATTAATGCTTCCAGAAAAAAATTATACAGTGAGATTACATCACCTTTTTTTAATGTGGATGATGTAAGCTGTGATCATACAGGGATTCTAAATGTGATTCTAATTATCACTAATTTGGCTCTCTGGGGGTCACAAGGAAAGCCAACTCATCCCCACTTTTATCAATATAATAAATCTACAGCCCAGTGTGTTACTAGCTTCTCCTTTCTATTGAGGCAGTGGCTAGAGGTTTCTTAGCTACAGTGAAGAGAAAAAAAACTAAGCAAGGGTTGCAATTTACCATTCTATCAGTTTCATTCTTCGTTAGTCCAATTGCTTAAAAGTAATAGGAAATAATGTGGGTAAAATACAGTGACTAGATGATTTACATCACAATGCATCATTTGCATTACAATTACAATACACATAGTACAGCATTACTGAAAATAATAATTGGTGCATTGCAGTTTCTAGCATGGTATTATGCTCTTCCTGATATTCTACCATTTAATTAATAGGATAGGAAAGAAGTACAAGTTCTTGTACTGGGGAACAGAACTACAAATAATCACTTGAAGCAAATCAATAAAGCAACCTGGTTGTGGGATTAAAAAGGTTCCCTTTTCTTCCCACACTTTGCCCCTCTCTCCCACAAACCTGTCACTACTGGCACAGTTTCACACAGACCTTGGCTCTGTGAAATTTCAAATAAAGACTGTCAACAATGGGAATGGGAGTGAAGCCTACCACATTTCCTTAAGAAGACACATGGCACCATGTCAAAAGTTGCAAACTTTTCTGGGCTTGTGCAAAAAGATTCTGATTGTTCATTTATAAAACATTATGAATAAAATTCACATAGTGGCCTGAACTGCTTTACTGTATTGATCAGGAATCAAACAAGGTTATTGGTTCAGTTCCTAAGAAGCAAGAAAATAACACTTAGGGTGCAGCTAAAGTTCAGAAAACAGCACCTTTGTGAAGGTGACAAAATTAGTAATAATAAATATAAAAATATAGGTGGCAGCTCAACTCAAATGTCATACAACATTTTTCATGCATGGTAATTAGATTATACAGTACCAATTTTAATAAAGTTAGACAACATTGACTTCATGCATTTATAAAATTAATTGCCTATAGTATGTAAAGAGGATTGAACTGATTTTTATCTTTGTTTTCTTATTGAACAACCTTTCCTCCCCACTCTATAGTGGATGATCTCTCTGAAAAGCAAGTAATTAAAAGGATAATCCAGATAGCCACAACAGTAAGAAGGTGAAGTTCAGGTTAATTGTACTTGCTCACATGATAATTAATTTATCAATTCTGCTTGTTCCCATGTGCTTCATTTTGCTTCTCTTTTTCTAAGATTACAGAAACAGACAACAGAAAACGTGAAGTCAGTTTAGCTGAAATTTCTGGGTTTTATAAATATATTTTTTCATAATTTGTTATATAGTTAAGAGAGCTTAACCTTCATTCAAGGGCATTTTGCTACTAAGTATTATGAATGATTTTATGCTGGTAACATTTCCATATACAATACATTGTGTATGTTTAACTCAGCATGTTCAATTCAATGTAATTTTTGTTGTATTCACAGTACACAGTGACTGGATAAAATCTTGGCACACATTACCTGGATTAATTTATTAACTTATTATACTTGGCAGAGAAATCAAGCAGAGTCTGGCTAGTTCTATAATCTCTGCACAAAACTAATAAAATAAATCTCATCATATTTATAATTCACTTCTCTAGTTCATTGCTTCCTAAATCAGAACAATAAAGACCACATATGTTGAATGATTGGTTGGGTGGCAGCTTTCAGCCTGTAATTTTAATGTACACTGACAGTCATAATTGTTATAAAATCTCTCTTCTGTCATTTTTTTCTTTTAGTAGGGATAATGATTTAATCAGAAAAAATACAGTATTGAAGTGCAAATCTTGAGGTATGGATGTTTCATATTTTTATATTATGATTTTATTGATGTATAGCACTCTTCCTTAATTAAAGCACTGATAGAAGTCAAAATTCCAGAATTTCTAGGTAGCCTAAACAATGTTGAAAATTCTGAATTGAAACATATATATTAAAGATGCTTAGACTGAAAGATTGTTGCATACAATCTTGATATGTAATGGGTAGATGGTACAGATAGATAGCTAAGTGGCATTTTGGTCTGAAAAGCTTTGCAGAGAGAAGAGGGATAAGGAAAGGTGGAGAAAATGTAAGGCTTAAGGGAGGAGAAAGTGGGTTAAGAGGAACATTTTTCTTTCTTTGAAATAATCTAGGATCGTTCAGTGAAACTGACTAGCAGGGGGGTTCTGTATAATGAAAAAGTAGGCTCTATGTAATGAAAATCGAAAGTGCATGGTTAGTGAAAATCACCACAAGTTTACGTCTTAGTAAATGATTTAATATGTAAATTTAGAACATAACTCTATTGGTGTCTCCATTTTTACTTGCTGTTTATTGTAATAGATGCTTGCATATGAAATAATCACAAATTGCTAGCACATTATAATTATTTTCTTCTCAGAACCTACCTACGGTATCAGTCATATTTCCTCAGCAATAAATCATATCCAGAAGTGGTACAGTACTTGACAAGTCTATAAAAAAGGTACAAGGACATCATAAAATCCCAACACATGTAATCAGGCTACCGTATCCCAGAATGATTTTTCCTCCAAAGTATCTTTGATCAATAGATAATTGAATTGGAGATACCTAAGCCATTTTGTAGAGGCAGGATATTAAGTATTAAGGACAATTGCTGTCTTTGAGTAAAATGCTGACTGCACAATAACCAATGTCATTGCTGGCCCATGGACTAGGAACAACCTTTAGATTGATTGACAATCTTCACTGCCAACACATTTGTTCAGCTGGATAGTTATAGTTAATGTTAATTTATCATATATAAAAAATTTGCTTTAAGTTGATCTCTAAAGTTAACATCAGAGTTTTTAAGAGTACAAATATGTTAAAACCTATAATACCTTTTCCCAATTTACAGATGTACCTACAGATTACAAGATCCATAATCCTCAGGCAGCTCCATCTTGGTGCTGCTATCTAAAGGAAAGCAAAGAAAGGATGGTGTATGAATTCTGTGTATATTGTCTATTACACCTACTAAAAATGCCTCCAGCAACATATGTCCTCATTTCAAGTCCTTTGAAAAAGGCAGACTTATCAAAATCCTGCACAGTGATATTCCAAACACAAATAATGCAATTTTTGAAGATATTTAGGTTGTTTTTAAAAAGAAAGTTGATCTTTAGAAATAAAGTAAAAAAAATAGAATATAATTTTCTGCTGTAACGGCAAGACCAGAGGTGTTCCTTATACTTCCATCTAATTGCAGCACAACATACTGAGGTTACCTTTTTCTATTGTGACCTCATGATATTGCCTTCATCTGATTCCTAGTTGAAACCTAAGGTTGCCTTAAGATATTCTTAGCTGTACCAGTGTTAAATGTAATGTCTTCCCTCTTATCCAAGCACGGTTTTGCCATGGATATTATCTGATCTGCTTTATTAACCACACTGTTTGTGATGTAATCAGTGATCTCTAGAGATACAATCAACCTAGCACCGATCAGCTCCTAGGCACCATCTTTCAAAGACATTCTGCTCTGCGTTGTTAGAGTCTTTTTCTTCCAAGCTGAGTTCTTCCCCTGTATTCTTCAGGTCTTTGAACCAAATTCTAGCTTGGAGACCTAGCTGAACAGCAGCTGATCAATAATGGCAGATATTTAGTGACCAAGTATTGTTCTGGTTGCTCTTAAACTCAGTCATCTGTGACTACGGGGGAAGAAAAAAAAATAAAATAGAGAGAATCTGCCAGTTCTATACTTTAATATGTCTTGTATGGAGAACCAATCACCATCGTCATCCATGGAGCAAACTAGGGATCAGTGATAGAGGCAGAAAATATTGTTTTCTGATGCCTTAAGGACTAATACGAGATAGCACTGAGTTGTGAAGAAGCGCCCTAAGACTCTTTTCCTTCCAGCCTTCCTCTTTTTCAGTCCATAAGGAAAAACAGATTGAATTACAGCAATAACTAACTACCTGACAGCTGAAATTGGAACACAGTTTGTGGAGATTATGCTTTGATCCTACTTATTGCCAATGACCTTAGCTTTAAGAAATCATAATTCCTAAAATAAAGAGGTACAAAGGTAAAAGTCAGTAGCAGAAATTAGAAGCTGCATTCTCTAAAGAAAGTCACCAGAACTAACTGCTAGACTGTTGAGATTAATGAGTAAGATGGAAAAATGCCCTATCTCATCTTCAGTGTGAAGTGCCTATTTTCTTATGCTCTTTTCTGATGTGAAAATAGTAAAAAGTAAACTGTATACAAATTCAGGAGCATCATAATTTTATTTCCTAAAGAGAAATCCCATTTCATGTTATAGTTGAATCAAGCTTTATATTGGAATCTCAAAATAAAAACAGTCCATTTAAACACTAATTGAAACACAAATATTTACTTTTCTGAGCAAGATTGTTTCTAAGATAAAAAGAATATTATATAAATAAGTTCAATAAAAATGCTGTAGTCAGACAGTCCCCCTCCCATCAGATTTATTCTACCAAGAAGTAAAATAACAACTCAAATACTTGCCAAAACACACATAAAAAGAATGGTAAGATAAAAAGGTATGGGAAATGTTGCCTAGATAGAAGGGATGGATTGTCCTTCATAACAAAGACCCAATTCATTAATCCTAATTTATTCAAGCTGCAAACAGAGATAACAAGCTTGCTATGCCTTTCTTTGGTTATTTTATTATGTAGATTGATTTACAAATCTCATCTCTTCTTGCATCAGTCCCGCTGGGTGTGCCACTACTATTTAAAATGGGACACTTGACATGAAGTTACTTGCCAAAAAATCCTCAGAAAGTCCATAAATAACACTAAATTCAAGTCCAGCCTTCTGTAACCATCCTTGTCTAGTATACATCAGTACTGTGAGTAATGCTAAACATGCCTTATGTCCTTCCCTGAGCTGTTAGCCATATAGAAACTTCTGCTGTGAACTCCAATGTAAACATGTTATCATGAAAAAAAATAAGTCTGCTGTCTACTCAGAAGTCACCTTGGAACAATCTACAAAATTTGTTCAGTTTGCTAGCTTGAATGCATAAAAATCTGCTAAACATGATTAGTATCACAGTCATAGCTTGAAGAGGTACTTAAATGAACAAAAAAGCATTATATAGAAAATAATCATCAATTTCTTTCATATTTCTATCTTTTTTTCTTATTTCCTACTATGAACCATGAAAACTCCTGTCTTTTACCAAGATTGCTATCTGATTCTGCTATTATATCTTTATTTTAAAAGCTTGATTTTAAATGCATTGTAATTTGCCCTATTTTTTGTAATGAAATGCAGTATGACCTGGTTTTTGTGTTGTTGTTTTGGGTAATTGGATTGGCAAGGAACTGATTATAGGAAATTCAGTTGAGATATTTGAATGAGCATTCATATTCAGTGGAAGACATAAAAAATGAACATTATATTTTTTCCTATATTACAAATGATAATTTCAGAATAAACACATAGATACCTGTGTGTGTGTGTGCATGTCTCTCTGTGTGTGTCTATAATCTGCCTTTCAAAAAAATTCACTAAGACAGATAATATTTTCATATAATTATATAAATACATTTAAAGATATGCCATAATTTGGAAAGATCAAGTCCACATGTGAAGTTCCAATTAAACTAATTTATTACTAAATGTACCTAGGCACAAGAATGTACTAACTAATATCTTGGCATTAGATAAGAATCAATGGAATTCAAAAGAGGTGGACTAAATGGTGGTGTAGTAGTTAGAATGCAGTTGTTGATGTTGTTAGTTGCAAAGTCGTGTCCGACCCATCAAGACTCCATGGACAACGTTCCTCCAGGCCTTCCTGTACTATCTTCTGGAGTCCATTTAAGCTCACGCTTACTGATTCAATGACTCCATTCAGCCACCTCATTCTCTGTCATCCCGTTCTTCTATTGCCCTCAATCTTTCTAGAACACAGTACTGCAGGCTAATTCTGCTGGCAGTTCAGCAGTTCGATTCTCACCCACTCAAGGTTGACTTAATCTTCCATTCTTCCAAAGTTACTAGAATGAGGACCCAGATTGTTAGGAGCAATATGCTGACTCTGTAAATTGCTTAGAGAGAGCTGTAAAGCACTGGGAAGTAGTATATAAATTTAAGTGATATTGCTATTGCTACCAAGAGTCTCTAAGCTGATTCCTGTTTGGATTCAACTCCCATGTTTTGCCACTCCTTCTCCTACATCACTCCTATCATAAGGAAGGGATGGAAAAACTTTTTTCCTGTTGAGGAATACATTCCCATAAGACAGATATGTTGAATTCTTTATTGTACATCAATGATAGATGAAACTGAAGCAAAGTAAGGTGAGGTGTTTAAAAAAACACAAACACCACTCGATTTAATCTCTTATCATGAGTCATTTTAAAAATTAGCCTGATTGCCATATTAAATTAAACTGGGAATATACATGGAAGCTGAGTGGAAAGCTACACACACCCAGTTTAAATTAATGAACATACAAGTATTAAATATTATAACAAAAATTTAAAATAGAACAAAATGCATTATATATTATTAATTATTGAGTTTACCATAATATTGTCTACAGTCATAGGCAGTTCATGGAGCTTGAAGTAAATATGAATCCTTTCACTCTTCATTCAAGCCAAACAGCAACTTCATTTGTGCTTAATTTTTTTCATAATCAAAAATTGCAGTTGTGATGTCAGAGCACAGTACTTTAAAAGTCAGAAAATGGAGATAATGTTCCACATTGCTGATTTCTGACTGATAAATTTCTAAAAATGTCTGATCATGAGGTAATGATCTACATAAAGGAATAGATTGGAAGTAGTCTATTTAGATCCTCAGCTGACTACTCACTCCAGAAAATCTCAATTTTTATAGAATATTTTAAAAGAAATATCAGTTATATCAAGCATTGAAATGAAACCATTACTGTACCTAATATTTATTTATTTTGTTTATTAATATCCCACTTTTTATTTTTACAAAAAATTCAAGATGGTAAACATATCCAACATCCTCTTCCTAGTTTCCCCACAACAACCCTGTGAGCTAGTTGGGCTGAGAGAGAAAATAGCAACAAATAAGGGAGCTTGGTAGTCCAAATTGAACATATGTCATTTTAGAGGACTATATTTCAAAATTACAGTTGGTTGGGGAAGAACTAGTTGGAATACAATGAATATAAGAGAAAATAAAAGGAGCTTATTCTGTCTCAAACATTTCTATGTGATTCATGTTTTTAGTTTTCTAATACTGTCTGTTAATTTTGAAGTAAATCAAGTCACATGTTTTTTGATATCCAATTCTGCCATGTAAGACTTGATGCTTTCTTCTAAAAGCATGCAGTTATTATTTGTGATGCTCCAGGTAGCTTATTGATTAATGTCTAATACATTAATAGATCCATTTCCACTGACATAAAGAAGAGAAGCAATGCATCACACACCTAAACATTTTAACTGGTTAACAATAATGGCAAGACAACTAATTTTCAAATATTTTTATAGTTAGGGTGATAAGCCACATGAGATAACCTTCCTACACAAATTTTATATTCAAATGCATGCTAAATTAAACATCTATATATCATTAAAATTAAGCTCTTAGGTAACCTCTTAGAGCTTCACATATATTTAATGTTCAGAATTATTTTTTACCTCTTTGTGAAGAGCTCAATGCATATCATTCCCTCTTGTATTTTCTTCCTCAACAAAAAAACCTGTAGGCTACCTTCAGCTAAGAGAAGATGAAGAAATAAAATTGCCTAGAAAACTTCTGTGGCTGAGGATGGACTTGGACGAGGGACTCTCCAGAATCAGTCCAACAAATTAACCCTGTACCACACTGACTCTAATTAGGCTTCACAGAACCTCATATTTGTTATAAGAAAAGTTACTAATTTTATATGACATTTCTGAAAAATGCTGAGGTAGATATTTCTAAAATTTTCTGAGGTAAATCATCAGGTCTAGACTGATTAAATTTATATAGAAAGAATTATTATGAATAAATCTGAATGACTAAAGGTCTAAATCTGAATCTGATTTTATTATGAATAATAATAATAATAATAATAATAATAATAATAATAATAATAATAATAATAATAATAATAATAATAATAAAGTTGGAAGAGACCTTGGAGGTCATCAAGTCCAATCCCCTGCTCAGGCAGGAAACCCTACACCATTTCAGACAAATGGCTGTTCAGTCTCTTCTTAAAAACTTCCAGTGTTGGAGCATTCACCACGTCTGGAGGCAGGTTGTTCCACTGGTTAATTATTCTGTCAGGAAGTTTCTCCTTAATTCTAGGTTGCTTCTCTCCTTGATTAGTTTCCATCCGTTGCTTCTTGTCCTGCCTTCAGGTGCTTTGGAAAATAGCTTGACTCCCTCTTCTTTGTGGCAATCCCTGAGATATTGGAACACTGCTATCATGTCCTCCCTCGTTCTTCTCTTTATTAAACTAGTCATACCCAATTCCAGCAACCGTTCCTTACATGTTCTAGCCTCCAGTCCCTTTATCATCTTTGTTGCTTTTCTCTGTACTCTTTCTAGAGTCTCAACATCTTTTTTACATCATGGTGACCAAATCTGGATGCAGTATTCCAAGTGTGGCCTTACCAAGGCATTGTAAAGTGGTATTTTAATACTTCACATGAGCTTAAGCTTCTTTCTTTTTGTTTATTGCATTTAGATGCTCAAAAATAATGAGAAGAGATTGGGAGGGGGAATGAGAGGAGCTAACATTTTAATCCAGCTTTTATAAAAGAACTAGATGGAAGATAGGTTCTTTCTTAAAGTACTCAGCAATGAGGTTGAAACTGTTTCTATTTATGGGATGCATTTCCATCATAATCACTGTCTGTTATACTGTATAGACACGATGTTAAATAGAGAGTCACCTTGGAAATTGCTAATCTACTTTTCTCAGACTTAATATTTATTTTATAAATCATTGTACAAAAGAATACCAGGACTTCAGTTTATCATCTGAAAGATAATGTGCATAAACTGAAATTAAAAGAGAGAGACAGCGAAAGGTCATTTTTTATTGCAGTTTATATATCTTAGGAGTGATACATTTAATTTTCTCCATTGTTTCAGAAGCTTGTTATAATTTCATAGTACTAATTGTCCTAGTGCTTTTGAGTTGTTGAAGATATTTTAAAAATGAAAAATTGAGTTGCTGTTATGAAGTCCCTTTGCTGGCAAGAAAAAGATCCTCCTTGAACTCATTTCTCATCAAGTGTGTTGCTCCATGAAATAAAGGTCACTGAGTGAGCTAATAAGAGTTGGTGTGGAGTCTGGCATGTAGTTCAAAACAAAAATTGCCTAAAAATATTTTTTTCTATAAGTGGCCAGTTGTTATTGATTAACCTGATGTTTCTCAAGGGAGCAAGAAAAAAAAGCCTATATGTGGTCCTTTAAGAAAACAAGAACAAAGATGAATAGCTTGTGACTAGCCAACTTTGCAGCATCTTTATCTGAGAACAACCTCAGAAGTCCTTTTGACTTTACACAAATGCAATGCTTCTGTTATTCATTAAAACAGCCTGATTTTTTCAGTTTTTCCTATGAGACAGACATAAAGGTGGTACTGCTTTATGAGTCCCATTTGCTTTAATGAGTTTACTCCCGAATCTTCTGCATAAAGCTGACTTTTGGTGAGTGGAGGTTTGAGCATAGGGACACCCATCTATTATTTGTTGACTTCCCTATGAGCTCCATTATTGTTTAACTTTTCACAGCAGTTTCTAAACTACTAATAGTATTGCAAGAAGCAATACTATTGCTTTGATTGTCAGTTTTTCAAATAGCTAAATCAAGAAACAGAGCAGGATTGTTCCTTTTTGTAGCAAAGTAGTATATCAAAATCTTGAAAGCCTATTCATGTTTCTCTCTGTACTGTCTTGCATGAAACCAAATCAAGGCAAAGCTTTTTTGAGTTAATTTCTCTCAGGGTTATATAATTTTTTTCTGCCAGTCCCTTCTTAATGGTTCACTCCTTCCTTATCCCTTAACAGTTTTTTCATACCTTTCTCCAACAGCTCTAAATTCTTTTATATAAACTGTTGAAATCACATAGATGCTTCACTCAATAACTACCAGTCTCCTGCAGCGATTAATCTTTCAAAAACAAATAACTCTGTGAATATAATAAAAATACAACGTTCAGCCTAGATAAGAGCTGAAAAATATTTCTTATTTTTCACATGTAATACAAAAGTGGAGGTTTGCAGGGGACAGGGCTTGGTGGGGCAAGTTGTTATGCCATTGTCTAATAAAAGCCAACTCCATTACAAATAAAATGGAGCAAACAGTAATTGAAATTGGAATCTGAAAAGTTGAGTTTGTACCGGTAGAAACTTGGAGACAGACGAGTTATTTTTTGTATGTGTGTAAATAAGATGGGTGCATGGATGTCAAACCTTTTGTTTTCACCATACTGTCTCATATATATGAATATGGAGAAAATCAGTCATGTTGCCTTGCAGTTGGAAATCAACCATTGTCAATAACCAAGGAATTTTTTTTTAATTTTCTTTTTTTATGCCTATTTCCATTGATATCTGGCAGCAAGGGACATTGTTCTACAATTCAGGTATAAGGAGACCTAGTCTTCAAATACTTCTTTAGCTTCTAACCTGCTGTAACCTACCAAGCCGTTTTTTCCCCTACAAAAATAAGTTTGCAGCCCTGTTTCTATGTGATTTATGTTTCTTATAATAAACCAGGGTAAAGTTTGGACTGTTATGTGATTTACCTTGGAAAACTTCATTCAAACACTTCCATAGTCCATCCTGTTCAGAGCATTCAGCACTTGTAGAATTAGTTATTTTGGGAAGTTGTAACTTATTTTAATAATGCTACCTCTTTGCTTGGGAATTTGGTGGCCTTGGACGAAGGACATATTCAATATAATTGCCAATTATCTTCAAAGCAAGGCATAATTTATTATTTCAGTTTATTAAATAAAGTACACAAACCAAGTGATATTTAACCTGTGATTGTGATTTTCCAAATTTTAAAAGTTTGCTTAAATATGTAATTGCTTCTGACAAATTCATTTTTTTTCTAGTGAGAGATCAAGGCATCCAGTTCAAAAAAGGTCATGCACTATATCCACTTTTTTGAGAACTTGCCTCATTGATCAGGTTTTAATACTAATTTGCAATTATCTTGCTTTGCTTTTTAAAGCAGATGGAAAAGAGGCTTTAATTAATTGTGTAGTAAAATGTCCTTGGCTTTCCCACCTTTTGATCTTTAAGTGCTAGAGGAGCCTCATATGCAGGATCAGCAGAGAAAATGGGTAGAGATCATTCTACCTCTTACTAAAAATAACTTATCCAGGCTATATTGGATTATTGCATATCATGGAAGTATGTGAAGTTAAAAACTGAAAGCAACACACTTTGCTCTAAAGGGGGGAAAAAGTATGAAAGGGTTATGGGCTCAAAGCTGACATAACCACATTTGGTAAATATCAGCCATGACCCTTGTAGAAAAGTTTCCAACAGTGGAAATAAGATTTTAATTGATTTCCTTTCTCTGCTGATCCCCTTGCATTCTTTTCACACGTTAACCATTAGTTCTCTAATTTTAATGATAGAATTAAAATATGGTCTACAGACCTATCAAAAGGAAAACAAAGGACACATACTCTATTTGCATGTTTATAAGAAACCCTAATCATTTCTCAGTGTCAAAACCAACATGATAATTATGACCAAGAAAGACTCAAAGACTAAGAATATTTGGACTTAATCTGTGATAATCAATCTGTTTTTAAAGAAAACCATGGCAATAGGCCTGCTAAGCAACAATGGGCAGAATATAGTTTAACTTATTGTGGGTCTCGATGCCAAAATTATTTGATATAAAAACAGTGTTGAAACATAGCTAAATGTTTATATTTGGCTTGAGATCTTAAGCAGCAGCTTCCTTGAAACTAGAACTTCACTGTTTGGCCACAAGTATTGATCACATGGGAGATGGTGCTCCACCATATTAAAAAAAATTGCAAAGAATCTGGCATTTAAAAACATTCTCTCTCTCTCTCTCTCTCTCTCTCTCTCTCTCTCTCTCTCTCTCTCTCTCTCTCTCTCTCTGTGTGTGTGTGTGTCTGTCTGTCTGTCTGTCTGTCTGTCTCTCTCTCTCTCTGGTTGTAATTTGGGACTGATGCCCAAGATCGGCTCAAAGTGAGTGGGGAGGGAGATGAGGAGCAGAAGCGATCGAACAGCCACCCCCGGGTGCCTGTACGTGCGCCAGAGGAGCGATTGCAAGCAGGAGAACATTTTTTGAATCCTCGAACAGGTTGACAGGCGTGGGACGACTCAATGTATTGCAGCTGATTGAAATGAATGGGCCAATGACGCACTCAAGAAGCAGGGTGCAGAAGCAATTGGCTACATAAGTGAACTCCTTTTATCTTCACTCTGACGATGTCGGCAGTTTGGGCAATGAAAGCTAAGTGACTCTATAACAAACAGGCTTGTTTATATTAAACAGTCTTGTTTATACTTTTATCCTGGTGCTCGTTTTCCTTTTAGGTTTTGCTAACATGCACATACTCAGGATTCGCATTTTTAATGTTATCAAACACACACACACACACACAAAACAAATGTGGGAAATGAAATGAATACTGGACTATAGCCGTGGATGCTGTATATCTCATAAAGTAAATCCACCCTCCCTCACAAAATAATCCTTCACATCTCTCTCTCTATATACATCTAAATTTAAATAAATCAAACAGCCCCCTCCCCAAAGCTTAATGATTATATCTACATCTATATTTAAACAGACCAAACCAAAAATAGATTTCTTGTTTCCTGGGATAAAATGCACCTTTCTGAAAGGCCAGGCAAGGGGGTGGGGAAACCTACTGTGTTCTCCAGAGAAAATAATAATAGTTGAGATACTATTGACTATCAGTGAAAATGATTTGTAATGGGTCTCAGGAACAAAATGAGTATTGCATTTATACTCACAGTCTGAACAGAAGGAGCAGACTGTATACATAAAAGAAATCAATACTAATATTAAAAAAGCAGCCGCTTGCAATAAAGATTGTAAGAGACTGTTAGCAAGACAAAAAGGTTTTTTTTTTTACTGAACCCCTTCTCCTCTCAGTAAAATAAGAAACCTTGAATCTAAACACTTTTTAATGTTTGAGGTTCCTATTTTCACTGTGTCATATTCTGAGGTATGGTTAAACTATGCCACAATTAGAAAACATTTAACCTACCTCAGATGATTAACCAAAGACCAAGAAATTAACTTTAAAAGCATTCACAGTTTGGCATTATTATTACAATTAAACCTGCTCATGTCAAAACTCCATGTTTTTATTAAGGATTAAATAAATAAATAAAACCCACAAATCGGGACATTACTCCAATTAGACTTATTCCCACCAATTATTTATGTTTGAATGCAATATGGCTGATGTTTTTATGCTGAAGCCAAAAGCTGGAGACAGCTCAAGGCACGTCATCAAATCCTAACTAAACCTATATAATATTCATCTAAAAGCTGAGCTAATTTATTTTCTAATTATTGTTTTTAGACATCTACATTCTTTTCTTCTAGCATCTGTTAGAAGAAACATTAAAAAACACAAAACTATTGTGTGAACTTTACACTCCAATAGTCCTTTAAAACTGAGGTACCAAACAAACAGGATCACATGGTATAGTTTTGAAATAATCCTCCAAGAAAAAAATACTTTATGCCTATAGAAATCTGATATCAGGAATGAAACTAGAATGGTTCCTTGATAATTGTTGTAACATTGCTAAAACAAAGCATGAGTTTCTCCATCAACTCTGGAAATCAGATATTTCTCCGACGGAATTGAGGGTTTGTGATTCTTTAGATGTGAAGTTTGATTCTTATATATCAATGATAAAAAACACCTTGTGTATTGAATGGCAGGGCAAAGTTAATTTGATTAATTGCTTAACAGAAACACACTTTTTCCACAAGCAAAAAAGGTGTCCTAATTAATTAATCAAATAAACTTGATTGGCCGAAGATTATAAAGGAATGTTAACAGTTTCAGAGTAATAATGATGTAAAAAATGAAAGGAAGATGAATCATTTGTAAGATACCAACTGAATATTTGTAATTTATAAGCATGAGTGGCTTTATTCACTACTGTACTTTACTATATTCAGTTGTGTTACTACCAGTATGTGGCAATGTCTTGACCTAGGTTCTGCCTTTTTATGCATTTGTGTGTGACATTGTGATGTAAAAACAGAAAAGCAGAGCTTGCACTGTGATATCAGAATGCACATTTTGTCATTTAGTATGATTGCGGTTACTAGTATTTTGTCACCAAAAACAACTGTAGAAGTAGATTTAGTATTTGGCAGAACAAAAAGTCCGTTGATGGAAGATGGGTGCAATGGTTTATATCAGGGGTGTCCACTCCTGGATTTTATGTTGGATGGGGAATTCTGGGAGTTGAAATCTACAAGTCTTAAAGTTGCCAAGGTTGGACATGCCTGGTTTATACAATTCAGTACCTGAATCTCTTCTATGCATCAAATCTAACCTCTCCCACAGTAACTAAAAACTGGTACATTCAAAACCAATTATAAATATACCAAGGCACTCACAACCAATTTACAAAGTGAAGTTTCTCTGGATTCTTTATTGCTACAAGATAATTTAAGTAGATTTCATGTGCTTATTATTCTTGCTCCTTGACATGATTTATTTAAACTGTTTCATGAAAACACTTGTTCAGCCTTGGTTTATTAATAACAAGAAGAAGAACCAGAGTAATATATAATTGGAATGCTTGACATTGGTAGGAAAATGGCAGCTATAATCAAGAAATAAATTGCTGCTAAACAAATGTAACTTGAGATATTGATTAACTGTCACTAAAAAAAATTAGGAATTTTAAAACACTGGGTTAGATTGCTGGCTGAATAGGAGCTGTTTATGTTACTGAATCAGTTAAGATAAGTGGTTTATACATGCAAGTGTGTTAAAGAAAAGAATCTTGTTCTCTTCAGAAATGATAAAACTACAGATCTCATTATTCTTCATCAGTCACCATGCTGGCTAGAATATTGGGGGACTTGGGGTTGAAGTGCAACAGCATTTGAAGGACCTCATGTTGTTTATCCCTAATTATAACAAAAGCTTATCATTCATCAAATTGAATGTGCAACCAATAGAGAACAAACATAGTCTTCACTTGACTATCCTGATTAATGATCATTTGAAGTTATGACAATGCTGAAAAACTGATTTTACTACTGGTCATCACACTTACAACCATTATAGCCTCCCATGGTCACTGGATCACCATTTGTGTGCTTCACAACGTGTTTCCAACAGGCAGAATCAATGAGAAGCCAGCAGTGAAATTGTAAGTTGCAGTCATATGATGCCTCATTTAACAACTGTGTTGCTTAGCCAGTTCCAATTCTGGTCATTAAGCAAGGACTACCTATGAGGATATTCTAGTGCAGTGATGGCAAACCTTTTAGAGACCGAGTGCCCAAATTGCAACCCAAAACCCACTTATTTATCGCCAGGTGCCAGGTGGGCATGGCCCACTGGGTGGGTGTGGCTGTGGTGGTCATGGCAGATTGGGTGGGTGGGCGTGATCACTTTGATGTTGCTCCTGGGGAGGGACACCTGTGGAGGCCGGGCACAGTTGGGGGAGATCCAGGGGGTCTCTGGCAGGTGGGGCGGTGGGCAGGAGGCTCATCCTGCAGGGTGAGGCGAGGCAAGGTGGGGGTGCCATTGCCACAGGGCAAGGCGAGATGGGCTGGGGCGGCTGCTGCCTAACACCATCAGCCCCTGCACACAGAGGCCAGCAAGCGCATGGGTGCTGGGATGCATATGGCCATGTGGGACCTCAGCGAGTTAGCAGGTGGCTGGTTGAAGAAGGATGGTTGCCATCTCCGGGGCATGGAGCATGTGCCCACAGAGAGGGCTCTGAGTGCTGCCTCTGGCACGTGTGCCATAGGTTTGCCACCACTGTTCTAGTGCTATTAATTCATCTACTTAAATTTTCATCTTTGTAAATATTGTATCTGGTTCGTTGATGTAATGTTAACCATACTATTAGAACTGCATCATTGCTCTCACTTACCCCTATTTGACCAAAGGGAAAATGGAAGGAGAAAGAGAAGGGATGGGCCTCCCTTCCGTCTCTTACTTGCTCTATTGTTAGTTAAACCAGTCTCCAGTTTAAGAAACAAAGGGAATTTGTCTATTTCTCATGCTGCAGATTCCATTATAACCATCCTGCTTTTCAAGATGGACTTAAGATAGAAATAAAGTTTTTCTATGTTCATGTATTTCATTATAAATTTAATTTTTATTTCAAAGACAATGAATATCGGCCAGCTTTCATTGATGGCCAGGCAAAATCTGTTTCTTGCATTCCAGACAATGATGTTATATTTGTTCTATTTGGCTGTTAGTGAGATGTCCTGTTACCCGATTATTTAGTATTCTTTCAGCATTCAACTTATATTCAGGAACATATCTTCTCATAAGGAATCTTTCTGATTTCAAATTGACAGCATGTAGTTTACTATACAAGCAGAGCATTTAGCCAAAAACAAACATATCACACAAAGCCATGCATACACAGAGAGGCATACAGACACTCGTTAGTTCTTGCTGGTGTGTTTACCTATTCAGTATTTCTCTTATATTAAAAAAAAATTGCAGTGGCAAGTTTTATATTTTATCTGTTCCAAGATTATCTGTGAAAGTGCCTGCCAAGGACCATTAATCTGTTACTGTGCCAAAAGGAAGGTAAGTCATTCACACAGTATGATTTTACAGTTTCAGTGTCTGGACCATAAATTATAACTATGTACTCAAAGAAATAGCTTTTCTTACATGTTCTCCAGTTCCATCTACAGCAAAATGCCCTGCCATCCCTTTTCTTTTTCTGTGTATGCTTTGTTTCTGATTTTTTCACTAGAACAAACATTATCCCTTGAAAAGAGATGCATCCCTTCCACCAATATTTTAGAGTGCACATCTTGCACTTTCCAACTTCCTGGTCATTGGGCTGCCCACTCCCTCCTCTTTATTACCTATGGTACATTCTGTCCCCAGCTGGCTATGATGTATTATAGAACAGAATAGCTTTCAGCCATATGAAGTGGAGCTTATCAGGGAATTATGAGGCATGGCTATCTCAGAAGTGTCCAGATTTTGCTATGTAATACTCAGTTAATCCATGTGCTTCACAGCAGGATATTCTAGTGTCTTTTCTTTAAAATAAAATGGCATCTGCTGGCTTCATAATGAACAACACAATTTCTTGCAAGCTTTGCCATATTGTATAAAACACACTGACAGATGGGTGATTCTTATGGAATATTCTGTGATTATTTGCTTGCTTGAAATGTCAAATGTAAATAATAAGGCCTTTTTCAATATTATGTTTTTGAGAATTAAATCAGTGTGAGACATACATCTAACAGAGTTCCTGGATGAATTTTCTTCGCCATTCATAGATCTCAGACTGAGAATTTTCTCAGGATTTTTTTTTAACCTATTAACAAAGATATGATTATTTAGTGGCACTTCCTGACAAATGTCTTCAAATAACAGCCAAGGAAGGACTCTTTATCCATGATTATTCACACTCTTAATGTAAAAATTCAATAAACACTGAAGTGCCTATGATGGTACTCATTGAGAGCAGCATCAGCACTAAAAGCATTAGTAGCACCTAAAAATAAGTAAATAAATAAGACAGTTTTGTGTAATAGCTAAGGCATCAGAGTGGAAACTGGGAGAGTGTGAGCTCTTGTCCTGCTTTAGACATGAAGCCATTTGGATAACCTCGGGCCAGTCATTCTGCCCAGCCCTAGGAAAGAGGCAATGGGAAATCACTTCTGAATTTTTTCCAAGAAAACTGTAGGGATATGTCCAGGCAGTTGCCAGGAGTCATCACTGACTAAAGGGCACAACATCATCATAGATTGATGAATTTACTGAAACAAAAATAATGACAAGCAGTCTGTCCTGCTATGCATATTTCTTCTTTAATAAAATGTGTTCTTTTTTACTTTTAAAACTACAATAATAAAAAACCAATCCAGCTGTAGTCATTCTGTCTCTTTGTTTAGGTAAGGAAATATCTCTGAAAGGATGACCCAATGGATCACGGGTTGCTTAGTTCTTCTTCTTCTTCTTATCATCATCATCATCATCATCATCATCATCATCTCCATATCATCATCCCCTTATGGGTTAGATGCTGAATGGTTTCCTAAAAGAATATAATATGTTCATGTTAGAAGAGTCACTTTTCAAATCACTTCCATTCCACTTTTCACTTCACATCTCCATTCCATCACATCCATGTTAATATCCTAGAGTAAGTTTGGCTCAGCAATAAGATCCAATATGAAAACAAGTATGATAGGAAAACCACTTTTTCCATGCATGTGTGTACAAAGCCCCATTGCAATGCCCAGTTATGCTCCACTATGTTCACAGTTAATACAGTTTTCAATTTTGCTCAAGAGAACATACTACAGGTGGCTTGAACATACTACAGTATGTGCTTGAAGCTAAATACAGAAGGAATAGCCTTATTTGTATTTTCAAAAACAGGAAATAGTCCTGTGACACCTCTAATCAATTATGCTATAAATCTGATGCCCGTGCAGCAAAGGAAATAATATGATTAAAACAGGATTTTTTTTCCATTCAATATTTTGAAGTCTATAAAGAAGAGCTATAATAGAGGCTGTCCAGCAATATTAAGTACCTCGTATGGCAAAATACCCTTTCAATGCAAGCACAGTATAATTAGAGAAAGGGACTATGGGTGTCAAACTGGGTAAGAAATGCTGTCCACTTTAAAAGGTTACTACAGCAAATGGGCAATTAATGCTTCCCCCAGCAAATAAGACTGAGCTTCTAGAAAGATTACTTAAACATAGCACAATAGATGAATAAAGCATTTGCATAATACCACTTCTCACAAATACAACAGTCTGGTTTCTCCTGCATTATCCAAATATGAATAGCTGAGCTTATAAAAAATTTAAAAAGAGAGACAGAGAGCAGAAGACAGAAAAAAGAAAAACCAGTGTGATATTTGTGACATTATACTTCTCTATGTAATATTATACTTCTCTGAATATGCAGTGCATTTTGACTGTCTATAGGGAGAGAGTCCTTATGGGCAAAATTTCTATTCTAAGACCTGGCGCAGTGGTTAGAATATAGTATTGCAGGCTAATTCTGCTGCCTGCTGCCTGCCAGCAGTTCAGCAGTTCGATCCTGATCGGCTCAAGGTTAACTCAGCTTTCCATCCTTCTGAGGTCGGTAAAATGAGGACCCAGATTGATGGGGGCAATAGGCTGAATCTGTAAACTGCCTAGAGAAGGCTGTAAAGCACTGTGAAGTGGTACATAAGTCTAAGTGCTATTGCTGTTCGCAAGTAATATTTCTCAAGTATAAAAGTACATGGAAAAGATTCTCAATGCAGTCATTTGTGATAATTTCATATATCTTTAAGGAAGGATTTAATGTCAGAGTATGGACTAATATGGTCCCACCCTGGTTCAAGGACTGGCAGAAATAATCTTCATAATGTCTATATGGAACTAAATCATGCAAATTTCCATTTCATGAGGATAAAATATTTTTTGGTATTAAACACCTCTATCGGACTTCAAGAGTCAAACTTACTGTACCCTCTTCAAAACATCTGTTCTGACACTGCTGTCAGAAAAAGCACCATAGCCAAATTAATATCATGAGAAGCTCTGGGTCCCATGAAAACTACCCTCCTCTAGTTTAGAGTGAAAATGAAAAGGCTCCCAAGATTAACAATTTAAAGGCATTAGGCAGTTGTAACTTTTCAGTGTTTTCCAGCTAGATGTGCACGTGTGTATATGAAAAGGATTTTTAAAAGATAGTTAAGCTGAAGGAATGGCACTTGAACCCCTCATAAAATTAAGGGAATGAAGTAAAATGTATGAACAGTAAATACTTCTAGCTTCTTGTGGCAGTAACTCCTGATGAAAAACAAGGATACAAAGAAGCTCCTGGAGGGTTGTAGCTGAAATGAAGTTGGACTTCTAGGTTTGAGGACTATTCTTCTCCCAACCTTTATCATTCTATGACACGAAATGCAAAAATGGGTTCAGCCCCAATGAACAATTTGGGTCATTTTCAAATGATGGCTCTCTGTTAGGTCTTCTCTTTCTTTTCCTGCCTCAGGCCTTTCCTGACAGAGGATGAGGCACAGACAGTGTCAGTTTCTGAGGAGTGTTACCAGAAACCTCAAGAGCACCTTCAAAATTATGGATGCTGTAACCTTCTGAGAAGCTGATTTTATTACAGAAAGCCTCAAACAGCTACCACTGGAAAATTGTGGCCTAGGATTATTTCAAGTATCTTTATTTTATTTTGAAAGCTGAAACTTAAGTCCTGACCCATTTCTGATTTTGGGGGTTTGTAGTGTATAATCACAAAATAATATGAGTTACTCTTCTAGGCCACCCAGGCCCTGACCTACCAAAGTAGCATTTTCTTGTCAGTCAGTTTGGCAGCACCACATTAGTAACACTGTGTCAACAGAAACAACATTTAAAAGCACATAATTACTGTTTAATTTTGATATTTGCTTAGTGCTTTCCAACTCTCAGAGCACTCCACAGGAGAAAAAAAAATAGACAATACATCAAAAGAAAAATGAAAGCACAAGGCCCAATATAATCTGGCCATATATTTCAGGAGAATTAACCAGCTGCAAGATCTACAAACAGTATCTATTGTAAATAAGGAACCACATTGCTCTAATGTAATAAGGGATACGGTGAATTGAAACATTGTCTAAAACTAAATTACATTCATTTTTCTAAGCAAACAAAGACAGCTGGCTCTTTCAAAGGGAACGATCAGTTGTCTTAGATCTTTTCCTTTTGTGACCCAAGGCATGAATCAACAATAATTAGACAAATTATCAACTCAGAAGGAGCAGACTTAATTCAAATAAAAACCAATAAAAACAGTTACCTTCATCTGATAAACCTACATCAGTGAAATGCGTGAAATAAGTGAGAATAGGGCAAACACAGTAACTGTAAAAGAAAAATAGTAATCATCTATAATGGATAAGTTCAATTAAGAAAGAGCAATGCTTGATAGCAGAAGAGGAAGTACTGATTATTGTTTTTAGACAACAAAAGATTATGAGCTTGTAAACTCTGCCTGCAGTTTGTTCTGCAATTGGTGGTATTTCCCCAAAGTGGAACTTCTAAAGTTCAGACTATAATGTTCCACCCCCACACTTAACCTACTCCTATTATTTGTGCTTGATTACTTTCTTATGGAACTATACACTAAACATATAATAAAGACAAACATCTGATTTTCATTACACTCTATTTTATAAAGAAGCAATTTAATAAAGTAAATGGTATGGGACATATGATAAAAATATGCTATTTTTACTGTGCATTTTCCCATCAACCATACTTGGAATATTGCATCTGATTCTGGTCACCACAATACAAAAGATATTGAGACCCTAGAAAGAATGCAGAGAAGAGCAACAAAGATGTTAAGGATCTGGAGGCTAAACCATATTGAATGATTGAGGGCATTAGCTATGTCTAATCTAACAACAACAACAACAACAACAACAAAGAGTAGGGCTATATGGACATGGGTTTGGACTACAAGATCTCCAAGGTCCCTTTCCACCCTATTATTCTATGTTCTATACTTTCACAGCACTTTCTCAGATATTATTTCCAAGAATAATTTTATTATTCATTTGAAATATTATGAGTATTACTAACCATATCTTTACTCACTCTCTCTCTCTCTCTCTCTCTCTCTCTCTCTCTCTCTCTCTCTCTCCACACACACACACACACACACACACACACACACACACACACACACACACACAGTGCACACATTCATGACCTTCACAGTATCTCTCATCTGTCATTATTAAGTTTTACATGCAGGAGCACAGATTTTAGCACATAGCTACATTGTATGTATGTCTGTGTGCCAATTGTCTGATTGAATTACTGTGAAAATATAAATATGTTCCATTATTTATGATATATTGCTAGCCACCCAGAGAGGAAAATTACTGAATGGGGTGAGGCATATAATTTAAAATACATAACGTAAAATAAAATTCAAACATCTATTTCATCACAGGGAATTGTCAGAATCATTTTATACACATTTGGAGCAGAGCTTCCTTGAACATAAATAGAACAAAGCCTGAATGCTCGTAAATATAATCATAATGGTGATGTTAGTTCACACTGACATGAAAAATGAAAGGCTAAGAATTCCGTTAGCATCACCAACCAAATGGTTTGCTTCAGTAGTTGTGAAGTACAGTGAATCAGTGTTTATTGTAAAAATAGCATATATGACAGCAATTAAGGTGGTAGGTGACTTGCTGTTTAAACTACCAGTGTTCCCAAATCCTTCAGACACTGTTATGCTTGAGAACTCTCAAGATTATGGTGTTTACTTCTGTCCATTTTCTTATATAACCATCTTCACTAACAAAAACCTGATAGATTTTTCAAGACAATTTAACTGTTTGGACATGTCTTATCAAAGCACTCTGTTCTATCAACTTAAACTGGAAGTTCATGCAGAGGCTGAGCTTCTGGCTTCTGTCAGTCTTGAGAAGTTTATTTAAATGCTTGGCAATGGTCTAAGTAGATGGTCTGAGGCAGAAGCAGGAAACTACGTTCCTTGGAGTGTGTTGGATTACAAGATTCATAAAACTAACAGAAAATGTACTTTGGAGCAGGCATAATGGCCATAATGGATTCTGAACCATCCATTGCTCTCTAAAAGTTATTCATGGTCTTAAAACTCAATTAAAATAAAAAGAATGTCTATTTAAAAAAATATCTAGCAAGTTTACCAATTTTTGCTAAATTTTGGTGATCTTGGAATGTTTGTGATTCAGTGACTTAGAATGCTATAAACTTTTATGGGGTCTCATGAGATCTTGGTATATCTGCACAAGATATCAATAGATCCTAGGATGAGATTGATAAAACCTTGCAGTACTTGGTTGCCTATGTTTCAGGAATTATATGGACATGATCACAGTGCCCTAGTCCTCAAAATATTGTTGTTCATGCTGCTATCTGAATGAATTGAAAATGCTGTTATATATTTCACAGGAAAAGTAAGCAAGCAATAGAAAAATGTAATAACATTTGCTATTGGACTGTATAAAGTTTGAATGAGTAAGTCAGGTCAAAGAAAGTTTAGTAGAACTGTTCCTTCAAACAAAGAGGCAAATCAAATCAAGGCACTGTATCAAATAAAATAGTTTCAAATTGATTCAGAGAGATTCACAAACTGATTCAGAGATATTGCAGAACATTCAGAGATATGATAGAAATTCTGTTTTTTTCCACAAACACTTTCTTTACATGTCTGAATATACTGTTGATAAGTTTTAACTCCTTGTTTATCCAAATGCTTGCAGGAATGCTGTCCATGACTCCTCACACTTGTCTACAATTTGTTCAAACAGATTTTCTGGGGGGGGGGAGGGGAAGGAAGTGTGTTTGTGTCTATGTATGAGAGAGAGAGAGTTTGTGCTGTGCTTCATGTTATTTGATCTTTCTTGTGGGAAAATTTTTCTCTAGATTCATACCATTTTGTTTGCATTTGTCTTTAACTTAAATTTTTTTATCTCTATATAGTCCCACCTTGTATTCAGTCTGTCTATAGTTTTCAATATTTTCAATTACTTCCTTTTCTTTTCCATCTCCTCACCCTTTAAATAACAAAAAAATACCCAACTATTTTCTTTCTGATACCTATCTGCTCTGGCTTGACACTGAATGTGTTTTCTTTATTGGCTGTGTTTACACCACACATTTAATCTAATTACTGAATTAAACCATTTTCTGAGTTCATGAATATATTGATTATAAAGTTATAAACAGGTGAAGTTTGCAAATACTCAAGCCAGAAATATCTAATAAAGTTATCTCAACCAATCTTAGCATTTTGGGTGAATGAAGCTGCAAGGTTTGTAACCAAACTTCTTATTTGTATGGAACAACATACAAATTGGTTTGAGATAGTTTGCTGGCTATTAGGCTATTTCATAAAATACAATCTATTTCTTTATATATAACAGTATATGGTGGTCACAATAGCAATTAAGCTGTTGAACATTAAAATGAGTATAAGTTGAACATAAAACTTAATGAAAGAGGTAAAAAAACATACAAGCTATATATCTGAAAAAGTTTTAACCAAGGTGTGAAAGTAATGCGTTGGCATAAAAATAACATGAGGCAACAAATACTTTCTCAGGGTAAGGTTTCTTGATGCTTTGCCTTTCTGTCCATTCTTGCAATTCTTGAAAAAACACTTTTTTAGAAAGGAAAAATTTTATACATACTTCAGTGGTCACTGGACAACCATTACATGATGTTGTTTTATACTTGAATGAATTGTGTTGATATTTGTGGGAAGTTCAGTAGGGTTTAGTCAATAATACCTCAGCTGATATACTAAACAAAATTGTTGAAATCTGTAATGTAGAAATATGTCAAATAAAGAAATTAAATGCTTCAGAACCTGAATGCCACTATTGCATTATTTTTTCTCACTAGTTGCATGTGCATTGGATTAGTTCTTGACAGTTCATATTCATATTTCAAAGTTACAACAGCACTGAAAAAAGTGACATGACTGAGTTTACACTTACGATAGTTACAGCATCCCCATGGTCATGTGATTAAAATCCAGACCATTAGCAACTGACTCATATTTATGACAGTTGCAGTGTCCTGGGAACATGTGATTACCTTCTGTGACCTTTTGACAAGCAAAGTCAATGGCGAAGCCAGATTCATTTAACAACTATGTTACTAACTTAACAACTGCAATGATTCACTTAACAGAGCTGTGGTGGTGGTGCAGTAGTTAGAATGCAGTATTGCAGGCTAATTCTGTCGACTGACAGCAGTTCGATTTTCATTGGCTCAAAGTTGACTCAGCCTTCCATCCTTCCAAGGTCAGTAAAATGAGGATCCAGATTGTTGGGGACAATATGGTAACCCTGTAAACTTATTAGAAGTGGTATATAAGTGGTATATAAGTCTAAGTGCTATTGCTATTGCTAATAACTGTGGCAAGAAAGGTCATAAAATGGGGCAAAATTCGCTTAACAAAACTGTCTCACATAGCAACAGAAATTTTGGGCTCAATTTTGGTCGTAAGTTGAAGACTACCTATATATTAAGGCTTCAATGAAGTTCCAACAGTACACGGAATAGCACAACAAAGGATGTATTAACATCCATTTTCACTCCCATGAACCTACACATAAAGGAAGGAAGCAATCCAAAATCAGTAGAAGGAGTATCTTTTTAGGACTGCTGGAATTGCTGCAAACTTTTGAGCTTTGAGAACTGGTAACTGGTGGTTGGGAGGGGAAACAGAGGAAAATGAAGTTCATCCTGCAGTTATGTCTCTATCAGGTTATGCTGCTAGAGCCATTGATCCCAGAAATTAGATTTTTAAAAGAATATACAGATAGAGAGGTAATACTGTAGTGTTAGATAATGATAAGGGTTGTCCCAAGTTTACAGATGAGAATTCTCAAATATTCTCCATTTTTGGAAATATGTATTCCATTTTGTTGATCAACATCTATTAAGATATGCAGTTCCCTTAACTCAGTAGACTGAAAAAAAGACCAAGTAAGAGAATGATCTACCGCTGTCCATTATCCATCTCCCTTTGAGCTGATCAGCCTATATATATAGAGGACCAAGATTGTAATCTCAGGAAGGATATGCCTTGAGAGTAAACTTGTTTTCAAAATCTCAAAGAAATCATTCCAAACTGAAAAATATTTTTTTGCTTTCCCTCCATCCCTCCTGCATATGTGTGTGTGTGTGTGTGTGTGTGTGTGTGTGTGTATGTACAGAGTTGTCTTTGATAGCTTCCGCAGTGCTCTGCTTTGGCCCCCACCCCACTTGACCATGTAACAATCCTCCGCTTGATTGTCAAACCCAATTATTGCTTCGGGTAACAATATGAAAGACAGCTGCAGCAAGGATGGAAGTCAAGCCGAGCAGGCCACGGCTGCTGTGGCACCTGTCTTTCACATGCAAAAGACAGAACAAATTACAATGTTTGTCACCCAAGAGCTGAGCATCAGCCCCTCATGCAATGGTCTTGCAAGCACCATTTTCATCATGCGCCTGGATTCTGCTTTTCAAATCTCAAGCAGGGAACAGATGTTTCATCAAAAGACACATTTAAAATAAAGATAATTATGCAGTAAGAAGCTTAATTACATAGGATTATTCAGGTCCACTTAATTGCTTGACAGCCTGAAAGCCTCCACGGATTGGTGACAGAGGAACACATCTTTTTCCAGGATGCTAAAGTCTCAATGTGAGACAAATGTTGCTGCTTTATAATAATCCATCCCTACTATAATCAGGAGGAAAAGGAATAATTCTATGAAGAACCATAAGCCTTGCATTTGCATAACCATTGTATTTACTTGCATCAAATATTAATTGCCTAAATTGCAAAATGGAAACAAAGTGCTTATTGAGAACTGAGCATTAGCACACTTATAGCCTTTTAAATATACTTTGAGCAATAGAATATCAGCCATATTAGGAACCGGCCATCTTTAATGGCACAGAGTTGTTTTGGTATTATTTTTCATCTGGGGTAGCTTGCATGTGACAGGTGGGGGGGGGAGAAAAGGTAGGTGGGATCTTGATTGAAAAGTGGCAGAAAGAAACTTGCCTTTAGTAGGAAAGCTGCCAACCCCATCCCAAATGGAAAGGAATGAGTCTGAAATAAATTAAGAGAAAAAATATTTTTAATCCAGCAGATTACAGTACTGCTGAATTTTGGCATAAAGCATCACAGATTTTACTGGCAAATTATACCATTAAATTTTGGTGGCTATTCGCAGAAGGACTACAAAATATTTCTGAGAGTCTTGGTACATGGATTGGGGACTAAGATGTGAGACTTTCTATGGAAAAGGAATGGAGCTTTCAATGGTCCTTCATGGATTGTTGATGTTGCTACTTTTACTATGGTTCCCGTAACTATCATACTTCTTCCTATAACTTATTAGACCTATTTCTGCCTTCAGCCTCTGTGCAGAAAGAGGAACATTTAAAAGAGTCACTTGTTTGAGATGGAAGGCTATAGAAATAGAATAAACAAACAAACAATATAAAAACAAAATTAAATGACATTTTTCCAACTGTTTGTATCTCAGTCCCCAAAGAAAATCCTTTGGTTTCAATTGTATATTAATCTTTATAATCCTCTGAATTATTGTATGAAACTTTCTGGCTGTTTCTCCTGTCAACCAAACATGATAAAATGTCCCTTCTTATTCCCAACATTTCAGAAATCACCTGGTTTTTAGTGTCATTCATAAAATGGCTCAGCAAGAAAGGGCAGGTCAGAGATTCAATTTTTATTCTCATAACAATACTATGAAATGTCTTACCCCATAAAGGTAATCTTGTTTAGCAATAGCCTCATTTAATGACTGTTTGCAGTTATGATGATGATGAAAAGTAATTTTATGATAAAGCCTCACATTTATAACCATCACAGGTATTTAAAGCAATATAAAGCTGAAATAAAATCATAAGCATAGTCACAGTTTCATTTAGCAATTGCTTGTGGCTGCTAAATGAGGACTACGTATTTCTCAGCAATGGAAATTTTAAGATGTGTTGACTTAGCTCCAAGAATTCATCAGCCGATGTATTACCTAAATATAGATTTCATAGCTGTAAAGGTCTGTTCATTCAGTTATGATGGTTTTGTTGTTCGGCAAGATTATAAATATTTATTTTCCATTTTAGCAACATTAATCATACAGGAAAACATTTCTTATCCACACTGAGGAGGAGGAGGAGGAGGAGGAGGAGGAGGTGGTGGTGGAGGAGGAGAAAGGGAAGACTCGGGATGAATATCAGAAGGGGTGGAGGAAATAGAATGGATAGAAAGCATTTTATACATTATTATTTATTTTCTTTCTGCAAGTCCTTCTTTACATCTTTTTACTAGGCTACCTTAGAGGAGAAAAATACTCATTAAAAAAAAATCTTAGTGGGCAATAATAAAAGGCTATGTTTTTGATACCTGCATGTCTCACTGTTCAGAATTCCACAAAAGCGTTAATGGCTCTGTAACCAGAGACAGAGATTATAGCAAAAGCTCTCCCACGCTTACATTCTTGGTGAGTGTTTTGTTTTCTTAGCAAACATTGTCCTATCTTAACCTCTCAATGGCAAACTACACAATACAGCAAACACATAGTGTGCAGCTGTTCTTCTAGCCTTTTCTTTCCTTTAATAAAAGGAGTACCCTTGTGGTAGTCTAGTAAGAGTTATGAAGCTGGTTCATCCTTGCAAACTCTGGGCACAGAAGAGCTTTTGGTCCTTCGTATTGGTCTTAGCCTTTTTGTTTATTTTATTGTGTGCATATCCTCTTAATTTGGAAAACAAAATCTTTGGACTTTATTAATAGTATTTGTTATGTTTTTCAACTATTTTGAAAATAATTTCTATTTGTTTTTTCATGTTGGGAGCAGGTGAGATGCACAGCTAGCAATAGCAATAGAAGACTTATATATTGTTCCACAGTGCTTTACAGCACTCTGTAAGTGGTTTACAGAGTGAACATATTGCCCCCAACAATCTGGGTTCTCATTTTACTGACCTCAGAAGGATGGAAGGATGGGTCAACCTGGGACCTGTCAGGATCAAACTCCTGGCTGTGGGCAGAATTAACCTGCAATACTGTATTCTAACCACTGCACCACTAGGGATCAAAACATAGATATATTATATGTATTAAAACATTTGGAATAGTCACTAAGAGACACTTTTCTGAGCAGAAAAAGAATAAGATTTTAGCTTTCAAGAGTTAAAATCTGCATTTTCCCAAATTCCAAACAGGTGTTTCTTTCTTGCAATAGGCTGCTGCACCCCCAAATTTGTAATTGAGACTTTAGTGTTCATGATGATATGGACTTGTTTTTCTCAAACCTTGCAGAGATTACTGGCATATGAAGTTATACCTTACAAAATTAAGTATTTATTCTTGTTTTCTTTGTTTTAGCAACAGTTAGCATTCAGGAAAAAAGAAACAGTGCTTCTGAGAACCATTATCGTCTTCCTCCCCCCCCCCTTGGAATCTGCCTATCTTATTTGCCTGCTAGAAAAAAAGAGAAAGGAAAAAGTTCTACAAGAAAAAAAAAGAATAATAAATTAATTATAGCAGTTCAGAATAATTAGCTGCTTAGGCATTCTTTTTCTAAGCATTTGTTTTTACTGGTAACAAACCCAATGTACATTGAATTTAAGAAATGATTTGTTTAAAGAAAGGTGACAGCTTTACTTGTCATTTTACTTTAAACAGTTTATTTAATTTGTTTACTGATAGGCCACTTCACTTCTATCCAATTCTAGGCAGCTTATAACTAGGAACCTAGATAGATGATAAATAGGAGAGAGAGAGAGAGAGAGAGAGAGAGAGAGAGAGAGAGAGAGAGAGAGAGAGAGAGAGAGAGAGAGAGAGAGAGAGAGAGAGAGAGAGAGAGAGAGAGAGAGAGAGAGATTTGAAACAATAAATAATCAAAACAAAACAAGCAAAAAACAGGAATAGAGTTGCATAACCATAGCCTGCAGATTACAAAGGTGTTTCTGTTTCAATGATTCAGTATGGAAGCATACGATGTTTTAAAAAATAAACAGTACATTAAACCAAATGATTCACATTAGAATAAAATGACAAGCCATTCCTATTGGTAGTTTGCCCCTTACATATCTGTTTTTCTTATGAATTCATATTCCAGACTAATTCTCCAAATAGACAAATACCTGCCAAAGAAATATCTGTCTCTTTCTCTTAATTAATGAACATTTTAAAAATATATCGTTAGGGATATTAAAGGAGCACCTTAATGAGGAGTCCCTTTGATTTCCTCAAAAAATAAACAGGAACTGCATATTTGTTGCTCAATATGTTAGTCATCTGCATGTTTTTAAAGCAGCAGTTCTGTGACATGCTGATGTGTGTGTGTGTGTCTGTGTCTGTGTTGCATGCTTTATTTATTTAATTTAATAAAGCTGCATGCCTGAAGTATTTTTGATAAGTTCATTCAATCAACACTAAATAATCGAGGTTTTTGTCAACATAAGTATGCGCTGTATGTATATGCATTTCGATTTTCTTCATTCATTTGTGTTCTCTGAGATTGCCTGGACAAGCCCCTGCAGTTTTCCTGGCAAGGTTTTTCAGAAGTGGTTTGTCATTGCCTCCTTCCTACAGTAGGGCTAGGAGAAAGTGACTGGCACAAGATCACCCAGCTGGTTTTGTGCCCAAGGCAGGAGTAGAACTCATGTTGTCTTGATTTGTAGCTTGATGCCTTAACCACTGCATATACTTCTCTTGTATATGTCTGTCTGGCATCTATCTGTTCTCTCTGTCTCTCTCTGTCCTCCCCGCCCCCATGTAATCCACTCAGCAGGGACAGCTATGTCATCTTCAAATTTATTTTTCATATTTTTCTTGGGCAGTTATAATTCCAAACAATAAGAACCAGAATTCACAATGCAGGGAAATTGATTTCAGAACCGTTATGGAGAAAACAGATGCTTCTTGTATTATTTTGTATCATTTGGTACTGACATTTTAAAAAAAAGAATCAAAATCTTTCCCCACATCAATTCTTTGTTAAATACATCAAGGTGAATGACTGTAATTCAAGAGGATGGGCAAGGAAACAACCTTTCATTTATACCCCTGAAAAAAAGACCACAAGTACCATTTTTAGACCATTACAGTTCTCTCCCAAGTGATGGTCTCTTTTGCAGGACCATTTTGTAATTCTGCTGTATGCTATAGGGCAAAAGAGATGTGGCTGAGAAAAGGGAGAATGAATTGGCACTTCTTTGAAAGTTCTTAATACAAGAACTTTTCTTTTTCAGGCAAGCGTAATTAAATCAAATACTTGTCTTCTGGAAGCTACCGGCTGCAACAAGCATATTGCTTAGGTCCTGTTCAAAGGCTGAGCTACCTCAAAGAGCTCATGTAATCATGATAGATGACCATAAAACATTTCTGTGGATAGATAGACTTTGATTGCAGAGCTTGGTGAAAAAGATAATGTAATATCAAAACTGACTGTAAGATATATTTAAAGGTATTTCTCACATTGATCCTATCTCAGCAAATCCAGGTATTACTAATGAACAGTGGCAAAAGATCTTGCTGTTCATAGCATTAGGCTGGATTATATTTACTAATTTCAATATACATTTGATTTTCTAATGATGGTGCCAAATGCAATGGCAGATTGAAGATGGCTTTGCAAGAGAGGATCAGACAGCAGAATGAGAAGCTGATGACCACCTATATGAACATAAAGAAAACCAATACACCCAAATTGAACAAAATAGGGAATAAATAGGTTCTGTAAAAAATGAGTCTACATATGTACCTAAAGAGCAAGACCAATGGAAACATGTCACTCTTAGAAGAAAACAACCAAGAGCAAAGCCCCTACTATCTACCCTAGCCCACCCCAATAAGCCCCTCTGGAACTGAACAATCACTTTCATAGCCTCCCCCTGGAAGCCTATACAGACACTCAAAAAAAGAGCATTCATCAATGGTTTCTAAAAGAAAAAAAGAAAAACATAATGAAATAGAGAGTGATGGAAAGGATGGAAATCCCAGTTACAAAATAGGAGATACAAGAAACACACCCAAAACCAATAAGTGCCTTTATACTAATGCTCAAAGTATAGGGAACAAGCAGGGCGAACTTGAAGTATTAGTACAAGAAGGCAGATACGATATAGTTGCCATTACTGAAACTTGATGGGATGAAACTCATGACTGGAATGTACTGATAGAAGGATATAAACTATTCAAAAGAAACAGACCCAACAAAAGAGGAGGTGGAGTTGCACCATACATAAAAGATCACTACATCTCTACATAAATACACAAAACCAAGGATGAAAACCTCCTAGAATCCATATAGATCAATATAAAAGGAAAAAAGAATGACATTGCTAGAGAAGTTTATTAGAGGTCACCCAAACAAGCAGAAGAAATAGATGAGCTCTTTGCTAATCAATTAACAAAACGTATGTAGGAAATATACCACACTAGGAATGGGAGACTTTAACTACCCTGATATCAAGTGGGAGACAAACACTGCAGCAAGTGGGAGATCGACCCTTTACATCATTGTTAGTTTATAACAAATTTTAATACCAACTATTTCTTGATTTTATAAATGCCAATTTAATATTAAAGAATTAACAAAATCCCAGTAATTTTATTAAATAACAACATGCAAATGAATAAATACATTAAAAAACAAGGACATTGTTTTCATTTTATGTGTTCTGTATTATTAAAATGTGAAGATCGAGGCCAGGGGGTTTCCGGTCGCGCCGTAAGGAGCCGTTCCTAGCGAGCTCCGAGACGGTGATCGGTTTTTCGGTGGTTTCTCAGCCGCCTGGAGCGTCGGAGGCCGGGAGAGACTCCCAGCCGGCAGCAGAATCCCCGACGAACAAGAAGAGACAAAAATCGCAGCAAGAAAGCTGGAGGAGACGCAGGCAGGAGGCAGAGAGGCTGGCTGCGGCCGGCCCGAAGACACGAGGCGCCGGCACAAGCACAAGCAATGGAGGCGAGGGAAGAAGAAGAACCACAGATACAGTAAGGAAGGAGATGGCGGGGGAAGACGGAAGACCCAAGACCCAAGAAAGAAGTACCCTGAATGGCTGAGGGACTCGGTGAGTGAACTGGAGCCCCAGGGGTACAGCAGCGCCCAGAGCTGAATAGGGAGGAAGGAGGGAGAAGGATAGAAAGGAGAGTGACGGAGGGGAGACGGAAGACAGGAGAACGATGGGGGAAGCAGTAAGGGGAAGGCTGAAGGGATTTGGAACCAAAAGCGGCCAGAGTACAGCAGAACGTGGGCAGGAAAAGAAAATAAAGAAGGGCAAGAAGGAGCCAGCAGAGGGTGAAGTGAAGACATAGACTGGCAGAAGATAGCGTGGAGGAAGCCAAGGCAAAGCTACTGAACTGGCTCCCTGATCACAGAACTGCCTGAATATTGGCTCTAAGCCCTGAACTGCTTGAACCCTGAGCCTTCCCCCTGAAAGATCAGAATACTGGTGCATCATCAGAACACAGTCTGGTGATTAGCTGGGTCTAATTTGAAAATCAAAGAAAAGCCTGGCCAACAGGAGGCTAAGCTCAAGATGGCTACAAAGCAGACTAAACTGATACCCCCAAAGGGAGCTGCATCCTCCCCAGGTCAGCTTCCTAAAACACCAGGGAACACCCTACCCACCCCCACACCCTCCCATCCAACCACAGGCCCCCAGACCCATCCATTAACCCAGGCCTGTCCAACATCACACATGATGCAAGAATTAAAAGAGATGATAGAGACACTGGGAAAAAGGATGGAGGGATTGGATAAAAAGTTGGAGGAAGTGGGCATAAGGATGGAGAGAAGGTGCAAAGATGTAGAACAGAAGCTGGAGGAAAGGTGCAAAGATATAAAACAGAAGCTGGAGGACTAAGGCAGAGATCTAGAGAGAAAGTGGGAAGAACAACGCAGAGCGGTGACTGCTGACCTGGACCAAATTAAGGCAGCAATGCAAACACACAACAAGAGGATGAGGGATGAAATGGGGAAAATCTCAAGGAGATCAGGGAGAGTGTGGAAAAGAGGATAGAAGAGGTGGAGAGTCACATGGAGAGACAGATAACAGAGATGAAAAGTGTGGCCCAGGACCAATCCACTATGATGCAATATTGGCAAATGGTGTCTGCAATCAGATTTAGAGGATGGAAAGAGACAACAAACGAAACCCAAGAGGACCTGAACAGAATCTTTGTAAGGGCCCTGGCAAAATTTCTGGGAAGGGAAGCCAAAGATATTGCGTGGCAATTCGACAGAGTCCACAGAGTTAACTCATGGATGGCAGCAAACAGGCACCTACCAAGGGACGTGGTCATCCATTTCGCAACAAAGGGGTTCCGGGACCTTATCTCCACAACGTCCTGCAACAAGAAACTATATGTAGAGGAGCAAGAGGTGAAGGTACTGAAAGAGATCCCCCCGATGATGCTATGAGACAGAAAATATTACAGGTTCCTGGTCAACGAACTGAGATCACGCGCTCTACAATATTGGTGGGAAGCCCCAACGGGAATGTCTCTACTCTACAAAAGCAAAAGATACCATCTGAACTCAATCCAGAAAGCCAAAAAATTTCTTGAAAAGGAACTGAGGGCGGAAGGACCACAACCCACAACGAGGGACAATGTAGACGGGCCACATGAAAGCGGAAGGGACCTAGAACAACGAGCAAACTACACAGAAGCACAGACCATTGCAGCAGCAGGAGAAGGGAATGGACCACCTCGAGATGCGATGACACAGAGAACAGAGGGCAACAAAAACAAGGAAGCATGGCAGATTACAGAGTCAAGGCAACTAAGATCCACTACCAAATGCGCAGACCAGCAAGATAAGACCCCACAAAACAATATGAGCACCAATCCGGATACCATGGGAATGAGACCAAGGAAGAAAGCAGGAGAAAGAGCAGAAACGGTCTGGCAAGAGTATCCTGAAACCGATAATGGCAAGTAAATATTTGACTTGGAACGTTAACGGGTTAAACTCCCCACAGAAAAGGAGGAAAATATTTCATTATCTGAATCAAGGTAAAAATGATATAATTTGCTTACAAGAAACACACAACAGAGCGGCGGACCAGAAATATTTAATCAACAACAAACTAGGCACACAATTTGTTGCAGCGGCACAAGGAAAGAAGAATGGGATTGTTATATATGTAAAGAAACATGTAATAGCTAAGCTAATAGAGTCAGACTCCCAAGGTAGATACCTGGCAATCGAAATAACACAGCAAGATAAGAAGATTCTGGTGATGGGCATATATGCACCAAGTCAACAACAAGGAAAATTCTACAAAATGATACACAAGAAGTTAACACAACTCAACTACAGATCATGTATTATGATGGGAGACTGGAACGGCGTCATAGAGATCGCCCTAGATAAAAAGAAGACTGCACCTAACCCGCAAAAGCACTCCAAGTTGCCTAAATCCTTCTTCGACATGAAGGAGGACCTTGAACTGACAGACGTATGGAGGGAAAGGCACGGCAAAGAGCAAGAATTCACATTTTTGTCAGACAGACATCAATCATTCTCCAGAATTGACTTTATATTAACAACTAGCGACTTTCTGGTTAGCCTAAAAGCGGTGAAAATCCTACCCAAAGTACTGTCAGACCATAACCCGGTAGGGATGGAATTAAGACATGGTCAGAAACCTAGGAGATCCTGGAGAATTAATGAAAACCTGTTTAAATATGAAGAAAAGGTGGCTGAATGCAAAAATGCTATGAAGGAATTCTTCAGCATAAATATGAACAATGAAACACCTATAGAAATGATATGGGATGCCAGCAAGGCGTACATGCGCGGGATTCTCATAGACATGAATAACAGGCACCGTCGTAAACAAGAACAAAAAAGAAAGGAGTTAGAAGATGAGATAAGTAAGAAGGAGCAGCTATTGATAAAAAGACCAGAGGACAAAGTCACCAAAGGAGGAATCAAGATTCTAAGAGAGCAATTTGACTTGTTGTTGGCAGACCAAGTGGCAAGGAATATACAATACGCAAAACACAAGACATTCTGTAATGCCAACAAACCGGGTCGATGGCTGGCTTATACCCTAAGGAAGAAACAGAAATCCCGCATAATTGAAAAGATAGAGTACAAAGGCAAGGAAGAATTTCAACAGGAAACCATCAAGAAAGCTTTTACCGAGTTCTACTCAAAGCTATACGCCGAGGAGGAGACACAAGACAAGGAGATAGATGAGTTCCTACAAAACGAAAAGTTACTGATAATCACCGATGAACGAAGAGAGGCCCTGAATGCATTGATCACAAAGGAGGAAATACACTCAGTGATCAAACAACTGAAAAAAGGAAAATCGCCAGGGACGGATGGGATAACAGCGACCTACTACAAGCACCTCGTAGAGGAAATGATAGAACCCCTCAGAAAATTATTTATCAACATACAAGAAGGAGGCCAAGTCCCACCTTCCTGGAAAACAGCCTACATTTCTCTAATCCCCAAAGAGGGAAAAGATAACGCACAACCTGCAAATTACAGACCCATCTCACTACTGAACACAGATTACAAAATCTTCGCAAAAATTTTGGCCAACAGATTAATGAATGTACTACAAAAAATAATTCACCCGGATCAAACTGGATTTATACAGGGACGTCAGATGAAAACTAATGTGAGACAGCTGTTGAACATAATAGAGTATTTGGAAAGGCACAAACAGGTACCCGTTACCCTCATGTTTGTGGATGCAGAAAAAGCCTTCGACAGATTGAATTGGCCGTTCCTGACAAAACTGGTCCGGGGGATAAAAATGGGAAAACAGTTTCTCAAGTCCATAATGGCAATTTACCAGAAACAAACAGGCCAGATCATAGTGAATGGTGACTTAACAGACTCATTCAACATAGAAAGAGGCACGAGACAGGGATGCCCACTATCACCCTTGCTATTTGTTCTAACGCTGGAGATTCTACTAAACAAGATAAGAGCAGCAGAGGACATAAAGGGTATACCGATTAGACAACAAGACTACAGACTATGTGCCTTCGCAGACGACCTGCTGGTGACAGTGTTGCAACCAGTACAATCAGCGAGGAGATTGATGGAGATAATGAAAGACTATGGTAGGGTATCAGGTTTCAAAGTAAATATATCTAAAATGAAGATGCTAGTTAAAAATCTAGACAACAAAGCAAAACAGGACTTGGAAAGAATAACGGGTTGTGAAATAGTTAAGAAAGTTAAATACTTAGGAGTGGAGATAGCAACAATGAATGTGAACTTATACAAAAATAACTACGAGGTGCTGTGGAACAAGATACAAGCAGATATGGACAGGTGGAAAACACTGCAATTGTCCCTGCTGGGCAGGATAGCGACAGTAAAAATGAATGTATTGCCAAAATTTCTATTTCTCTTTCAAATGCTACCCATACTCAAAAAGGATGTGGACTTGAACGAATGGCAGAAGGGCATCAACAGATTTATTTGGGATGGCAAGAAACCGAGGGTTAAATTAAAAATCATCCAGGATACAAGGAAGAGAGGGGGACTAAAAATGCCCAATCTAAAGCTATATTACTACGCCGCGGCACTGGTGGCGCTGAGTGACTGGATCAACATGACGAACGAAAGAATATTGAATGTTGAAGGGCATGGTCTACTATACGGCTGGCACGCATATTTGGTGTACGACAAAAAGGCTGACAAGAACTTCAGGGAGAACCCACTACGAACCCCGTTGTTGTGGGTCTGGAGGAAATATAAGTACCTTCTACACGATAAGATCCCCATCTGGACGATCCCCGGACACGCAATAGGGGACATAAACATATCTCAAGGGCAGGAAGTGGTGCCCTACAGTAAACTTGTATCGGAAGAAGAAAATGGGTTCTCTTTAAAGCCTCCAAAAATGCTAGCAGATGAAGGAATAGGAGGTACCTGGTTATCATATCTGCAACTGCAGTCTAGGTGGCAAAAAGACAGGAAGAAGGGCTTATCCCTGACAGATGAGAATTTAATTGAACAGATTAGAGAGCAGGGGATCATGCATATCAAACGAGTGTACGGTGTTCTGATAGAAATGGACTCGGAAACTGTGTTAGTCAAGAACTGTATGGTAAAGTGGGAACAAGATTTTGGGCACCCTATCACGATGGAAACGTGGGAGGGAATCTGGGTGAGAAATGTAGAATTTACGAAAGCGCAACATCTAAGGGAAAACTTCTACAAGATGTTCTATAGGTGGCATCTAGATCCGAAAAAACTATCATACATCTATCCAGACACCCAACCTAAATGTTGGAGGTGTGGTAATGGGGAGGCTACATATTTTCATGTATGGTGGACATGTAGAAAAATTAAAGCCTTCTGGAGGAAGATATGGTGAACACTCCAAACCATTTTGAAAAAGCGTATTGAATTTCTACCTCAGGTTTTTTTGTTAGGGATCATAAAAGATTGCACTACTACAGAGACGAACTTATTTCTGAACTTGATCACAGCAGCTAGATTGTTGGTGGGACAATACTGGAAGAAGCCAGAAATACCACCTATGGAAGAATGGACTTTGAAAGTAATAAATTTGGCAGAAATGGCGAAAATATCGGCATATTTGAAGGATTGCTCAAATGAACAATATATGACAGACTGGAAACAGTGGATAGACTATATACAAGAGAAGCACCAGTCAAAGAAAATGTATCTGGCGTATAGTTGAGGCCTGACGTGAGGAGTGAAGAACCTTTACCAAATCCGACGTATACAAGGACTAATACTTACTGTGGTATTTTATGATCTATGATGAATGCTTCCTAATATGATATTATGATTAATGTTGATTGCTTTAATAAATTTTTTTTAATTTAAAAAAATGTGAAGATCTGCATAGAGATAGATAGATAGATAGATAGATAGATAGATAGATAGATAGATAGATAGATAGATAGATAGATAGATAGATAGATAGATAGATAGGACAATTATAAATAACTGTAATAAAAATAAACTTATCCCCACATTTGTTAAAGAATGGTTGATAAAGGGTGGACTTTGAAAGGCTGAAATCTTATTTTGCCTGAAGCTTCCTTTTCCTTAATCCTCCTTGTATTGTTGTTCTTATTATTCTTTGTACCTAGCTTTTGGAGAGTCTGTCTTTTGAAATCTTTTATAAATATTTTAAACAGACAAGGAAACAAACATTAGCATAAAATTATAGCCTGCTTAATATGATATAACCTTTAAAAATTACATTAAACTTTCAAGTAAATCTTATTATACTTCAATTCTATGATTTAAACTTTTCCTTAGCCATAGGAATTGATGCTGTACATGTTCAATATTTAGCAGCTTTACAGCTCATACATATATTAAAATGTGAAATATTAAAGTATAATTGTTAACACAATGCAAGCTGATGATTATGACTAGGAACAAAACTAAACAATGCAGTCAAACTTTTCTTGTACTCATGTTATGCTGTGCATCTGTCATTTTGTGACATGATTAACAATCTCTTAAAACTGGGAACCATTTTTAATGAATGACGAAAGACATCATTAGAACACATACACAAACAACAATCAAGAACTTAATACAGCCTCCACCATAGCTGGTGTTTGCAGAAATTGGTGGAACACAGAATGGAATCATGGTAAGTGGAGTCAAGAGGTTAACATAGTAAATTGACAAAGTCTAAATTTCTACTGTCCTTTATTTTCAGATCCTAAAAATCCTAAAGACAATTACCATTTTTCTCAAATCCCAAAGATGCTTTTTTCAAAAGGCAACTCAGCTTTGTTTTTCCCTGAGTTGGATGACTGAGAATCTCCATAGACATTTTTCTCAAGAACTATCTCTTTTGACATATCTTACACTAGAGTCAAACTTGACAAGAATTATTGCATATAGGAACTGACAACAGTATCCTTCCTTCCTTCCTTCCTTCCTTCCTTCCTTCCTTCCTTCCTTCCTTCCTTCCTTCCTTCCTTCCTTCCTTCTTTCCTTCCCCTTCTCCCTCTCTTGCTTTCTCAGGGTTCAAAGCCATAGAGAAAGATTTAGTTCAAAATGCACTAAGATTCACAATAAATATATTATACATATATCATACTTGGATTTTTTTTCTTTCTTTTTGCCCTACTCACTGTCTGAATGCCAAACAACCAAGAGGATGCCCTTGAAATATCTGAGGAAGAACATTCATAGATGATTTAAAGACTTTAAACATCACATGGGGAGACACTGACGAACTCACCCAAAACCAAAAATACTGGAGACCCCTTGCTGCCTGACCTGCTGCATAGCATGGGAGGATCTAGTGCTAGTGCTGTTGACTGAAGTGCTTTGCGTTCTGAGCTTGGGCCAATGAAAGGGTGACATTCACACTGTGAAAAATACACGTCAAGCTCTTTCTGACTGGCCCCTCTCAGAATCCAATCAGTATGATTAAGCTGATGAGAGGATGAGGACTTGAAGAATATAAGCAAATTGTAGGGATTGTTATACCTACATATTAAAGGCCCAATTCAGCATTTGAATAACTTTGTGATTTAACACTGTTCTATTTTGGGTTTGTTTTTTTCTTTTTCTTTTGCTATGTTATTAATATCAACAAGGATAAAATAAAACAAAAAAAATATGAAAGAAAATGTAAAAAATACAATTTCCCAAAACATTTGGAAGAATAAAAGTCATTTTAATAAGAGATACAGTTATGTTGAGTATCTGTGTTCAAACATCTCTATTTAGACATCCCTATATTTAGTTATGTCAACAAAAAAGTCAATGACAACCAAGTTTAGAATAAGATTTTCAGACTGTATATTTAATACATTTACTTTCATATATTCACAAAGAATAGACATGATTGATGCTAGAATCTGCACTCCCTTAGTCCTGTCATCCATCCCTACTGTTATGGAATTATTTTTCTGGAACCAAGACTGCCTATAAATGGTTATAGGCTTGAACTGCAGTCCATTGGGAAGTTTTTTTTAAGCATGCTCTTGGAAAAGAGAAGTTCTGTGCCAAGGTTTTATTCAATTTTGACCAAAGAACTTCACCAATGGGTCTCATTTTCAATTTCATTGTTTCTTCTTCATTAGGTTCATTCTCTCTCTTTCTTTAAGTACACATGTAGAAATTATTAAAGAACTCAGCAGAAAACAGTTGCCTACTGCAGAAAATAGGTAGATCAATTTCCTGAAAGTCAGCAGTACACACACACACACACACACACACACACACACACTTATTTCTGCCTTTCCTTTGTGAACTGTCTTCTAGTAAATATGTTCCCTACAGAGATAATTTGGCAAACTATCTATGCTGAAGAAATACATTCTTTTCTTTATAGCATCACATGGGCTTTGTCAAGCATTCATTTCCAATAATATAATCTCCCCAGTTAGAAATCTTACTCTTTTCTTTTTTAAAAGAATGCCATTCTGTTTTACTTTAATATTTAGACACCTGAGACAGTAGTTTTAAGTAAAGAAATACTTAGAATGAGGCAGTTTAAGATAATTTCTTATGCATCTCTATTGACTATCTACATTATAAAGGCTCCTGAACTCCACTGAAATAAACAGTCTGCAAAAGGCCATTATTATACATTTTCCATTTGTTTCCATTGATTTTCTTTGTAAGAATTTCTGATAGACTGCATTGTCACTTAGGCTAAAAGACTACTGTGCTCTTTCATTATATATTTTTAAATGTGAATGGTCAGCAGGGATGACTCGAACTTGAATAGCAAGGCAACTTCAAGAACATCAGGAACAAGGCCCAAGGACAAAAGATTTCAATAGGGTTCCAAGCTGAATAACAACAGAAACTAGGATGGGGTAATGACATGAAGAAACAAAGAGGAGAGGACACAATGGTTCCAAGATAGGAAAGGGTCATAGAAAGAGAAGGCGGAAATAGTCTGTGTACAGAATAAGATATGGGCAACATGGATTAAGGGTAGTTGATTGGATGTTATTTAGGTAACAGCAATCTGAGCCCTGAGAGACACGGGAGAGACAGAGACAAAGAATTGAGCATCCCAGCTGGAATGGGAACAAAAATGTCAATAAATAAAGATATGGTTGGCCACTATAAAAGTTTGTAAAGGCAATGAAAAAAAAATAACGTTGTTACATGCATTGAGGGTCTCATAAATGGAGTACTTTGGAATATTAGGATATGATCTATCTGTAACTACATCAGGACTGATACTAGATTTAATATACAGGTATTTATGTGGTAATATTGCACATTACGTTCAGCTAAGTGTCTGGACCTAGCTGATCTTAACTTGATCTTGTAAAGCTAAGAAGGGCTTGACTTAGGCCTGGAGACTACCCCAGAATTGTGGGGTACCTTGAGAATAAAGAGAAAAGTGCCAAAAAAAGAGAATAGCATATAATTTCTACATTGTTCTCAAAACTACATACAAATGTTCATAAAGTCTCTAGGAGTCCATTTTTGCTTTTTTAGGACATGCACTGAAGCCTGATGCCCCTAAACATTTTAGAACATTGACAATGTTCAACACTGATGCAAAATTGTAAAGATTTACATAGGTTTCTTAGTTTATCATTTCATTTTTGTTCTATAATTGCTCTGATACTTAAAAACACATTATGCACTGTAAATAGAATGATCTGCAACAAAATGAATGAATAAATATGTATGGGTTTGTGTGTGTGTGTGTGTGTGTGTGTGTGTGTATCTATCCTCCTTTGTCCTTCTTCACACTTTTTCCTGGCCTTCTTTTTCCCTGCTTTTTTTTAACATCTAAAACAGGAGTCTTCAAACTTGGCCCTTTTATGACTTGTGAACTTCAACTCTCAGAATTCATCAGCCAGTGTGCACAATCCACAAGTCATAAAAGGACCAAGTTTGAAGACCCCTGATCTAAAATGTTTTTATCCAGTTTCATTATTCTTTTTTCCCCTTCCTCTTCAAATTGCCTCTGTTCTAGTCCCTTCAATCAGCCCCTTTCATGATTCCAAGATTATGCACTACTTGTTTCTTCCTGCCAGCAGCCTGGAACCTTGATAATTACTTTTACATCCACACTTCTTAAAAAGAAAAATAGTATTCACGGTTATTTTAATCCATCGTAAGTAAAAAATATAAATATAAGTATTCTTCTTCCCAGTTTTGCTGTACTTCTACAAATACCGGTGGACTATCAAACAATTTGGTACTTCCATCTTGTTTTTCAATTTAGTCTAATTTTGACTACTTCTGTGAGAAAAAAATCTCTGGGTTTTTTTTTTCCCTACCAGATTTATTGAAATGTCACTAGGTGCTCTTGGCCTCAGTCTATAGATATACAAAGCAGTGTGAAAGGGGCTAAGCTATGAAAAACTCATTTTTGTGACTTCTAATCTAGCATATGTTGATTTAAATTTGGATTAAAGGATGGTCCTACACATAATCATATTTGGATGAAATAGGAACTGCAGCACTTATCGTATACTCCGAAACTGAGGAATTTTCATGTGCTTATTATGTAGTGCAAGGCTATCTTTTTCTACCTTTTATTGGTTTGATGAAGGACAGTTGGTTTAGAATATCACTAGGAACTTAGTAAAATAGAAAAACAGAAGCCTCTTTTACAATAGAAAACTGTGGAGAAACTGCAAAGCAAATTTCAGAAAAGCATGTTTCTACAAAAACCTGTCAGTTTGGAATAATTAGAAGGAACAACATAAATATTTTTGAAAACCACGTGCAAATTGTTTATTTATCTTTTATCTTCCACTTCAGAAGAATTGCTCTTAATACAATTCAGACCTGTTCTGAATTAATAAAGCATTATTAATGTATTAAAGTTGATTACAAGTAAATTCAGTTAAGCTAGAATAAAAATCTGGACAACATTCTAGGTTTATGTCACAAAAGCATGTAAACTTAATTTAATATTTTTATAAAGTGCTAGATACAAGCATAATAATCAGATCAAAGTGTGACCATTTTAGTGAAGTGCTGTTTTAAATTTAGTCCTTTAAAACAAAAGCTTTCTCTTATAAATTTCTAAGTGCATTTACTGAGATTATACGGAGAGCTTAAAACTTTGCTTAAAGAATAAAAGGTCCAGAATCAATTACAGTATAGACCTTCCTATCTATGCTAGACACAAGGAGACCACAATGCTATCTCATCAGGGAACACATTGCATCCAGGTGTGCCTTTTGGAAGAAAGATGTACGAACATGTTCTTTTGCATTGGGGAAATGATTCAAGGGGGTATTTTTGAATGAGTAATTAAAGGGAATCAATCTTCTTTGCATTGCCACTGCTATGAAAAGCACTATAGCTGTGCAGTAATCGCATGCAATTATTCAACTATCCCTCTGGCAAGGACAACATAATTAGTCCTGGTGGTATCGAGAGATTCCCTTTTATACCCACAAATTGGCAGTTTTAATCAAGTGTTGCTGAAAATGTCTCATAACACAACGAAAACAATAAGTGAAGGTACAAGAACCCAAGCTGCATGACTTCTGTCTATAATGATACAATTTTACAATGCAAACAACATGTTGCATACTACCAGGCTCTATATAAGCTAAGTATAATGGCACATCGGTATCAAGACACTTTGGGGTTTCTAGTCTTTTCTGAGATTGGCCTTCTTCTTACAGACTTTTAAGTAAAGGCTAGGTAATATCTGCAGTCCGCTGATATGGAGAAAGTGAATTGTACTGGATGCTTTTATTTGGCAGGTTGTCCTAACAAGATCTTAGGCATTTCCAGGTCTTGTTACCTGATTTGCTTGCTATTTTTTATGTACTGGTCAAGTTATCCTTTGCCTTACCATTATTATAGTGGTACAGTCAGTCAGACTAGATTTTTAATTTTTGTCCGCCTATTGAGTCCTTCCTAAGGACCTGGGATAGGCAGATGTGGATGTTTTATGGTGTTAGCAGTATTGTCACAGGATGTAAACTGTTCCGAATAAACTTACCTTTTGCAATTGACCACTGGAGAATTTGTCATTGTCGATGGTATTCAGATGGTGCTCCAATTACTTTGGAATTACACCCAAGACACCAATTTTATTATTATGGTTCATCAGTCAGCCAGTCAATTACACACATGGGTTACACACGTGGAAATACTATTTCTTGCAGATGTTATATCACTATCTCTGCTACTTGAGATGGGTTGTCACAATGTCACGTGGATGATTTTTTTGACCATCAGATTGAATGCAACTGGTAAGGCAAATTGTTGGTACTCCAACCAACACTTTCTGATCAAACCCACATAAGGCTAGAATAACTTACTATGTATGTAAAATACCAACAAATCTCACTTTGACATGTCAGAGCACTGAAGTTGTTATCTAGTCTGGTAATGCAATGTCTTCAGGAAGAAAACCAAGCTCAGAGAACATCAAGAACTGATATTTGATAATGATGTGCCCTTATTATTGGCTTAGTGCAGTAGAGATTGGACACTGGCAAAGAAGAAGACACAACTCTTTGAAACATTGAAAGTGCTATGAGTACGCTATATTCTGATGAAAAAAAGGCATTTGTGGTGCATTTCAAAAGACCTTTCCAACACTAAAACCGAAATATCTTGTCACTGATTGAGACTAGAAAATAGTTTGAACTATATATATGTATATATATAGTGCAGATACAGTGCATTTATTTGTGGGTGGGTGGGTGTACAAACAGGTACCCATCCTACATTTTATCTTCTATATTATCATATACCTTCCATATGAATGTACAAAAAAAGAATAACATAGTTAAAGAAATATATAATTTGATGGCAATATAAACACAGTTCTTATCATTTGTTAGCTGTTGAATCCTGACAATCACAAGCCATTAGATCTTGTACATATTTTAAGAGCTTTCCTTCCTTCCTTCCTTCCTTCCTTCCTTCCTTCCTTCCTTCCTTCCTTCCTTCCTTCCTTCCTTCCTTCCTTCCTTCCTTCCTTCCTTCCTTCCTTCCTTCCTTCGCTAGGGCCTCTAAAATTATCTGTGAGTGAAAAATGCAAAAATCTTTCCTTGGGCTTTATTCCCATTTTCAGTGTTTTATAACTGCAAGCAGAAGGATTTTGCTTTTGTGCCCTGACAGAAACATCCATTACTTGCGGCAAAGTGGTGATTTGTTACTTTTTCTTCTTCTGCCAGCAATTTGAGAGACCAAAATAGAATGGGGAGGGAAGGAGGAATAGAAGCCTTACAGGATATATGCACAAGAGGTTTGGTATATAATCTGAGTAACTTCCTTCCCTGCAGAGGTCTGTTATCTTAATGACTTTGCTTAAGAAGTTGTCTTGTCAAACACATTTAAAAGCTTTTGCTTTATATGAATAATGTACAAATTGAAGCAATTTGGCAATAGACTGACTAGAGATTTTTAAAAAGTCTCTCAGTATGCCAAACACTTGGAAATGTTAAAAACAGATATAGCCAGGAAATACTAGAGAATTTCTTCTTTTTTAAATAATCCTTCATCAGTATATTGCCCTCTATTGCCAGCAGAAAGTGTGTAGGAACTGATAAGCGAACAGGTCATATAGTAAATGAGACACAGTCTGGCTTGATTATCTAGGGAGATTGATACACTTGGGACAGATGGACAGGATTTTTGCAGCTATCTGTTCTAGATCCATACCCTTTTAGATCCATCCTGGGAAGTGATGTGTGGTTGGGACTTGGAATTGGTGAGTTCCTCTTTAAGGAAAAGAGGTGGTTTCCACCTGTTCTAGACATTTTTTGTCCAGTCTCTAGCCTTCCCTTTTTGGGTAAATTTGCGGAGAACATGGTTGTACAGGATATTCATAGAACTCTGGAAGAAGTGGGTTATCTGTATCCCTGTCAGGCAAGATTCAGATCTGGGTATGGACCTGATAATTTCTCAGATAAGCAATTCAGTTCATGTGATGGGAATGTAATAGTTTCTATATTTCTAATTTTAAGAGCTAATGAGGAAAGGAGGACAAACGGACGAAAATAGGCCTGAAAATTATAAACAGAACAACTTCAAAAACTTCAGCAAGGTTCTTGAAAGTCATTTTACCCCTTATATTTTTTTTTAAAAAAAACCCTAATTCAAATGTTGACAAACAACATATAGTGACAATGCATTGCTTCCAATCAGCACCAGAGTTTTCATTCCTTCCTTTAAAGAAACCTCAGATCTGAAAAATTCACATTCATCAATACTTTTTTTTCCAGGTTTTAAAACATTTTATTTGCATATTAAAAAAATTGTGCATTCCAATAATTAAAATTATTTGAACAAAAAAAATGGCACTCAATTAAAATGCATTTTACAGCTTGCAGGACCCTGGTACAGCTTTGTGTATATTCGTGTGTTATTCTATTACTGTAGTCCCTCTTAGAATCTTCTTTCAAGAAACATGCAAGCTTTTGTGCCACCAGACCAGAAGCTGCACAGGCAGATGGAAAGGATGGTGCCTTCATTCAGCGTCAGTAGTTCACTTTGGGGGTGTGTGTGAAAGGGACAGTACAGTCATTTTAAATTTATCCAACTCTTTGCATCTTACAAAGTTAAAACAGCTAAAAGAAGTAAAATAAGAAGGCAATGCTTGTGGAATGTACAGTGCATAATCTGGAAGGGCCCATTTCATTACGATTCGCCCGCTTGTTTCTCCTGTTCAATTGTTTCTTTTGAAGGCAGTGGGTTTTTCTCTTGCGTTTCTGTCTTCTTCAACTTAGACTTGTCAAATTTCTCAATTTCAGCCATATCTGGTTTATCAGACATTGTTATTGATCAATGAGAACGTCTCAACAGAAGCAGCTCAAAACCTTCCCACAGCCGCTCTGAACTGTAATATGCATTCATCAATACTTTTATAAGCTAGACCCAAATATTAATAAAATAACCAGAAAGAAGAAATTCATACCCTTGTCTATAACTGTAAGAAAGAGTTGATTTGAGAAAAATGCATCTTTAACAGAGTAGTTGATCTAGGGTCATGTTAATATTTCTGTTGATGTCAATACAAACTATCAGAAGCATAAAGAAGTATTACTACTTTAAGAGGCACATCTAATTCCTCCAAAACAGGGGTTTTCAAACTTGGCCCTTTTACAACTTGTGGACTTCAACTCCCAGAATTCTCCAGCCAGCATCCACAAGTCATAAAAGGGCCAAGTTTGAAGACCCTGTAGAGCTTCAGAGGTAGAAAATGCATCTGGAGCAAATAAACTAAATAACAAGTGTTTAAATTGAATAAACTGCCACAATGCATTCTGAGTAAATGAAACTTGTTTTATATTATTATTATTATTATTATTATTATTATTATTATTGCAAAAGTTTTAAAAGCGGTTTTCTCAGAGCTAAGTTGATCAAAGTAATAATAAGAGGTTCAGTTTACCCGAAATCCAGATTTTTAAATATAAGTATCTCATAATTAAACTTTTCATGGGTAAACAGATTAAAATTATATCTATAATGTAATGGCTTAATCCAAATTATTTCCCCAAAATAACTTTTAGTGTACTGTCCTTTATTTGAAAGGAACATAAAGTGTAATTGGATAGCATACATTCCGGTGGTTGCTGAGATATTTATCTTTTTAATACTGTTGCTAAAAGGCAGCTGAGGGAAACTGAGGCTCAAAGGGCTATTTCAGCAGCCAAATGTATATCTGACTCTAGTTTTGAAAACTGGTGGCAGAGCTTCCTTTGGGAAATTGGAGGAAAAATAAAAATTGGATTGAAAGCTTTAAAACAAGTTTAACAGTTTCGAAAATGTTTACTGAATCTTTCTCAAATCAGCAGCTTGTCATTCAATATTAATAATTTATTTATTAGGTTGTGAATATATATTTTGATTCTCTAACTGCCCTACAAGTGAGTTTCCTTGACATAGCAGTCTAATAATTAATAAAAAGATTTTCAAAATTGATATAGATTGTCAAGCTTAAAAGAAGGATTATGTAATATCGCCATTAAATGTGACATTCATGTGACTAATTTATTCCATGTTTAAGCATAATTGAATTGTGATATCCAGAACTTAGACATATTATTGAGATGGTTTCTGATCAGTGGAGAATAGAACTATTATTTCTTATAATATGAAAAGATGCTTGTATTGATTCTTCTTTATATACCTTTCTTAATCATATAGTGACAATTTATAATCAACTATAATTTTGAAATATTTTTCATATAATATATGTCCTAAATGTATATATCTGATTCCTTTTTCAGTGATGGAAAAATAGTTATGTAGATATTAATCGGAATACAGAATAACAGATTTGGAAGGAACTTAGTCCATGAAGAGAAGGACTGGTCAATTTCATAGTATATTTGAAGATAATTTACAGCTCATTAGAAAAAAATCAAGATTTCTTGTAGTTTCAGAACTTCAGTTAAACAAGAACAATAAAAATGTCTTCAAAATGGAATGAAATTAGTCAGCTCTTGGATCAAAATTAATATTTTAAATTTGAACAGGTCACTTTGAAATATTTGTTTACTGAGCTGAATTTATTAAGTGATGAACAGTTTTTAGCATTTTCTGCAGCTGCTCACAGGAATCATATCAAAGACCACTCTGAAACTGCTAAAGGATACAAATAATCTCCTTTTGGCAGAAACAGAATACCTAGATATACCATGTACGCTAAAACAAAACTTTCTATCTGTAATAGAAAGTTGATGAGCTAACACATAAACAAAACAATGACATGTATAATAAAAGCATTTTTATTGTCTGTTTCTCACTCAGAATATTTTCTATATCAAGCAAATTCACCTATGTATTTTAAGAGAAAATAAACATATAATTTTTGAAATCAGCCAGTGGAGTCTATACATGGAAAAGTCAGATTTATCTCCATTTTATGTCAGTTTTATTAATAAAGAAAACATGAAAGTGAATATAATAATCAGCATTAACCATATGAAATTCAAAAGGAATAAAATCAACACAAAATGCTCTTTCAGATATTCAAATATAAGATTAGATTGCAGGAAAAGATTTAAACAATGTGTGCTGAGTCAGAAGGACTCAGTGACCTACATGGCCCTTCCAAGCATTAACAATTGCCTGCCTGCCTGCCTGCCTGCCTGCCTGCCTGCCTGCCTGCCTGCCTGCCTGCCTGCCTGCCTGCCTGCCTGCCTTTGAGTCAATATTGACAACTGGCGACTGCCTGGACTAGTCTTTGCAGGATTTGTTTGTTTGCTTTCTTTTTGGCAAGATTTCAGAAATAGTTTGCCATTGCCTGCTTCCAAGGGCTGAGAGACAGTATCTCGCCTTGTGCTTAAAGCAAGATTAGAACTCACAATCTTCTGGTTTTTAGCCTGATGCCTTAACCACTACATCAAGCTGGCTGAAAAATAGCTGGTACTTAACATAGAACCCATGGGTTCCCTCTCTTGAGCATGGAGCTGAGTACCTTAGTCTTCTAGGCAGTTTCATCTATTCCTCTATCACAGATATGTCAAACTCGCAAAGTCACGTGACGTCACATGACGTATTGGAGCTTTTTCCCCATTGCCGACAATGGGATGGGCGTGGTTTCGTTGTGACATGTCCGGCTCATGGGCCGGCAGTTTGACACCCTTGCTCTATTAGATGGGGAGGGGGGGATACAAGAGACCTCTTATAGCAACTGTCTTCCATCCCTATCAAATACCATAGGAAGGTTTGGCCTGAAGTAGAATTGTTGTGGTGCCTTGAAGGCCCAAAGTGAATGTGAGAAAAGTATGAATGTATATCAGGTAAGTACAAGTGGGTGGGACAAATAAGTAAATGATTAAGTTTATTGTTAGAACCACAAATCATAACACAGGAATGCCATAAAATATAATAAAATAGCAATATAACAATACAATTATGAAATAGAGTAACAGAAGTATGAGGTTTAAAAAAGTTACAACAAAATAAAGCCAAAGCTACAACTGAGAACTTAAGGTGTTGTTTTTTTCTAACTTAAATGACAGCAGAGCAAAAGTAGCAACTTGGTTGCTGATAATTAAAAACACATCTGCAAGGATATAATTCAATTTTTCAAGGTCAGAACCTTTGAGTTTATCTGCCATTAATAATTTGGTCCTGATCTCATTGTAAATGAGACAGACATAATAAATAACATCCTCCATTTGACCAGTGCCACAAGGACAGAGGCTTTGTTCAACAGGGAGTTTACAAAATCTCCTTTCAACTTATGCAGATGGTATCATCTGCAGGCAAAGGGTGTCAAAGCCTTCTCAGAGAACCAGATTTCTGTTAACCAGGAACTGGGTGAGATAAATAGGTGCCTTTGCCAGGAAAGGACAATGAGAATTGGAAAAGATGGGGTGGAGGGATGTGGGTTGCAGGCTGGAATATCAGGACCATATCAGATAAAGGGACATCTTAAGGTCAGGCCACTACTGGATACATTGGGTTCAACAGTGATATGTTGTCCAATCTGCAGCACTTCCCCTTGGGGCTAAGTTATGAGATTGTGGGCTTTGGCTGTTGCTGTTATTTGCTAGGTTTGCTTGTAATAAATATATCCTCATCCATGATATGTATGAAGCAGTCAATCTGACCTGCACTATCAAAACCTGGGAGAGCCAGGAGAGAAGGAGGTTCATAGAATAGAATAGAACAGAACAGAATATCTTTATTGTCATTGTGTAACTCACAACGAAATTAAGTGCTGTCCACAGTGCACACTACATATAAGTAAAAACCAGACTTCTGGTTCATCTCTCCCCCGTTCAGTTTTGCATCGCTGGGGGGCCCTGAAAAGGGCCGAAAGTTGTCCCGAAGAGGCAACCAGCAAGGAGGGGCTTTCGCTGGATCCCGGGAGAGCAGCAACTCTTCCGTCAGACCAAGCGATCCCTCCAAACTGGCGAATGAAAGGACCGGCCATAGAAATATGGCTTTTTCCTAGGCTGCAAACAGCCAAAGTCACACTACCATCTGGCAACTTCAAAGCAGCGTGGACAGGACTGGGTGAGGTTTGCCTCTCTTACATCCTAACTACTTAATTACCTGCATAAGCTGCTAAAGTACTTTCCCCCCTGTGGTGAGGGAAGGGGGATTCTAGCCCTCCCTTCAGAAACAGCAGCTATCAACCACTTGGGAGTTTAAAACATTGGAAAAATACTGAGATCTTAATTGGGATCCTATTTCCTAAAATTGGTGGATTATAAGATTTGCAACTTTCTGCTCTCTCTATATATATTTCTTCCTTGATTTTTATTCTAAATACTATTGAAGATTTGGGTTTTTTCCCCCCTTAAAATAGAGTAAAAAGAAAAACCTAAAAAGATCCAACTAACTTTAAGACATAACCTGCTATTCTTTAAGAGACTTGTTCACAGCTTTGAAAATAGACAAGATAAAAAAATAACCTTGAAACACCATCTGCAAAATTCAGCTCAGCTCCCTATTTGGTGGACTTTCTGACTGTCAGTTTCTTTCTCTTGAGTTTAATATATTACAATGGAAGGAGAACAGGAAAGGATTTCTTTTACAGAGGAAGTACAGGAACAAATTCTTTGTATGTTAAAAGCGATGATCCAAACTCTACGTATGCAAGCTCTGGATATACAAACTCAAACTATGACTTCAATCAAAGAATTATCTATACAGAATTCTATAGAGAAATTGAAACAACCAAATGTTATGACAGAAGACTTAGATATTCAACAAATACAGACAATAGAAAATACAAAAAAGAAATTGATAGTAGAGAACAAGGAAAGGGTGTTTCTTATAAACCAGAAGGAATTTAAAGATAAACAAGAAAAACAGATGAAAGAGAAGATAAATACTTCTGGACAACTGCACCGAACTGGAAAAATAAAGAGACTACTGGCTAAATCAAGTCCTCTTAAGAAAACATCAACTGGACATTCTTATCAACATCAAACAATAGCCACAACAATACAAAGAGATTTTTTTGATGATTTAAAGGCAAAAATACAAAAAATGACCTTGCAGAGGAAGAAAGCTAGAATAAGATTGAAAAAGATTGGGGTTTCTGATCTATATATGAGATCTAAAATAGAATATATCTAAATAGATAGAATATATATTCTGAATACAGAATATCTCAAATCAATTATAATGATTTGAGATAAAGAAAATTTTGGTCATATAAAATCTAGAAATAAGTTGAAATAAGAATATTATATTGTCATTAGATGGGTAAGATAGAGGATAGAAGTTATATATTAGAATTATATTTTAAATATTAGAATGTAGGAGCAATTGGGATAACGGAATTGTGTTTAATTAAAATTTGGAAAAATTAAATATTAAATGTAATCTACAAATGATTAAGATTTGAATTTAAGATATTGTTATGAGTTGAGACAAAGGTTCAACTTAAAAGTATAAGTACTAATAATTAAATATGTATATGGGTTTGTGGTATAAATGTTGGTGGTTTATTTTCAATTTTTTTCTCTTTCTGGAAAGGAAGAAAGGAAGGAAGTGAAAGGAAGAAAAAAAAATTAGCTCCAAATGTGAGATAGGAGACTTAGAAATTGGGATAATTTAAAACCTGGAAATGATAAAGATTAAACATTAAACTTAAATATCAATGGAAAATTAAAGTTAAGAAAAACTTACTAGGTTATTGTCTAAAAGGTGGAATGTCAAATTAATTAAGACATGTATAGACTGAAGATTATTGATGAATATTAGAAAGGTATTTTTTGTTTGATTAATAGAATAAGAACTGTATAGGTTTGAACATGACAGTAGATACCATGAGGGAAAGAGAGGGAATTAGTTTGTTGTAATAATTTGAGATTTGTACTGATGATATTCAAATGTAATGGAATTACTGTGCTCAACCGCCACGCTACTTTTCAAATATGGAAATGTAATATTGTAAAATTAATAAAAAACTTGAAACTAAAAAAAATACATATAAGTAAAAACCACAAATAAGCATATACATTGTATACGCACATCCTTCACAGTCTATTCACCATTGTGCTGCCCCTAAAATTGCACTTCAATGTTGCACTATAGAGTAGTATTTAATATGGTTACAGCTCTGGGATAAAAACTATTTTTCAGCCTATTTGTCTTTGTTTTATTATCCTGTACCATCTGTCAGATGGTAATAGTTCAAAAAAAGAATGTCCTGGATGAGATGAGTCTTTAAAAATGTTTTGGCTTTCCTTAAGGCAGTGGGAATTCTACAGTTCATCCAATGGTAATGACCCTCTGGAGTGCTTTCCTATCTGCTACTGTGCAGTTGGCAAACCACACACCAATGCAATAGGTTAAAATGCTCTCTATAGAGCAACTGTAGAAGGTTACCAGCAGTTTTTCATTCAGTTGTGCCCTCCTGAGTTTTGAGTCTTCTGGGAATGAAGAACAGGAAAAGATTCCTAGAGCACTCTTGGAGAAAGATAAAGAATAAATTGAATTCAATATGAGTAAGAATCCATATTAGAAATTACATCAGAGTAATAAGGGTAGGAGCCTTTCTTAATTTTCTGTTTTATAGAATCTGCTGGTGGCTTATGTGACCTGATCCCTGCTAGGGAGGGATCAGCAGAGCCATATCCAGTTGAGGGACATTTTTACTATCTGGTAGATAAAGTCACTTGGATTTGCTCAGAGTTGGACCCCAGCTGGATAACTCTGAAGTGCACAAGGAAGGACACTGAGTTTTAGAACAAGTTTGATTCTGTGACTTTCAAGGAAGTGGAAAGGGTTCTCCAGTCTGTTAGCTCAGTGACTTGTTTATGAAATACAGGTCTGTCCTAGATGATTAAAGCTGCTCATGATGAGACATGTGATTGTACTGATGTGTTCGTATCAGGTTCTTGAGTGAGGTGGTGGTCCCCTCAGCACCAAAGGAGACTGTACTGTACACTCCCTTGAAGAAGATATAGCTGGACTCAATGGTCCTGGACAACCTTCCCTTTCTAGGGTAGTGGGGGATGTGTGGTCATCTCAAGTCTAAAAGAACCTGTTACACTTTACTACCACACAGAGTCTTCTAAACCCTCCTATTATGCTAAAGAATCAGCTGTGCAGGTCAATATGAAACATAATAAATGCATTCAAGTATTACCATGAAATGTGTCCTGGAAAGAATCGGTTACAGGTTTTAATAAGCTGTCATGGACAGGTTTATATGCAAAATAAAGTGGCTGGGAAGGCCTAGGGCAGCATAAACAATCCATATATTCAAAGGCTCTAACAGATATAAGACTAGGTCTTTGTTTGGTGTAAATTATAAACCAAGATGTGTATGGGGGTGTTGTGTGTCAGAGGATCCTATGCTGTGGCCTCATGTAATTAGCCACTCTTGTCCTTTCTCAGAATACTCCATTCCATCCTTTATTTCTTTCTTATTTTTGCATGGAGAAAGAGGGAGGGAGGAAGGAAGGAAGGAAGAGCCATTTGCAAACCTTGAAGTTTCCTAAGCCCTGATTTGTTGTCTCTGCACAATGCTGGTTTATAATAATAAACAGTGTAATCTGAAATGCATGGCTAATAATAATATATGAACTATACAAATACACAAACATAGTAAGAACTTGCCTGGATAAGTGGATGCTTCTAAGAAGTCAGTGTACGTGTATTAGTATTGCAACAGTAATTAGTATTGCATTCCAACAGTGTCTGTTATGTTCCATAATTTGTCCTGAATCTTCCACCATTGTGTTTCAGGAGGTTATGAGAGAAAGAAAATGTTATTTTTTTCCCCAGAAAGTGTAGAGTTTAATATACATTTACTACATTCTCCTTTGCTGAGTGTTCTGAAAAGCCGCAAACATTGAAAGCCATCTTCATAGGGGGGTTGCTTTAACTCTTCAATATCCTTTTCAAGATTGTAATTTTTCCACTCACATATATACTTAATTTGTGTGTATTTACAAAAGGTACATACAATTAGAGACATTATATGCATCTATGTGGTGCTGTTTTTTCTACAACACAGAACCTTTCTGCTAACACACACTACCACTAATTCTAAAATCCTTGGAATATGTGCTATTTTTTGTTTGTTTTCTAAAAGTAAACCATACAAACATATCTGGCAAATACCTATCAGCTCAGGATATTTTTAAGAAGCTCCTTGACTGTTGGCTGGGCCAACAGATCATTGTTATGAAAAGGTAACGTTTCACTGGCAGGAATTCTTATGTGTAAATTACTCAAAGGAACTCTGCCATTGTTCAAGATTTATTATTAAGCAGATCTCTCTCACACTTTATCTGCAAGAGCACTTCAATGCCATATTCTGGTTTTCTTAGAATAATTTGACATATAGCTCTAGGTAACAAAATAATGGGCTGGGCCAACTTGTTATCTGTTCCTGCTGCTTCAGGCTGACTTTTAGTTTTTCTTCTTGCTTCTTCTCTGCTAGTAGCATTTTATGAATAAATGAACACATTATACAGGACAATGTATTCTTCCCAATTAAAAGTCATCACTGACAATGGAAAACATCATGAAAAAAAATCACTAACCAAAATCCATTTAAAAAACCCACTATAATTACAAAATGATCATTTTTTTAAAAAAAAGGGATTCATATGGGTTCATAATTATGGGTTCATAATTAGTTCTGTGCTATAGAATTTGGATGTTGAGTTGTCATTTGTAACAATAGTGAAAATACAGGATCTTTGTGTATTACACAATTCAATATTATATTACACAATTCAATATTATACAATTTGCTCATTATTCTATAAAGGACAAATTGTGTTAATTTTTTAAAAAAATCTTTGTGAAAATTACAATTGTTTTGGACTTTGAAATCTGTTTTTGTTAAGTAATAAGAAATAATTGGAGGAGTGATTTTGGGTTTATGTTAGAAATTGGTTGTAGAATATCAACTTGATATGATCATGTTCATTATAGTGAGGACTGCCATCATGATACTAGGTCCCATTCTGTTTTTCCAGTTGTAATCTGGAGCCTTACTCCCATACAATTCTGTGATTTGGGAGGGGGGAAAATCAATTAATAATTACAAAAAGTAATTTGTAGACTGGGTATATGTCTTCCCAATGTCACAATAAAAAATAAATGAGAAGAGAATTGAGCAGAAACAAATATCTGTGTATGCACATAATTAACCTAAAACTTTTTTCTTCCATTATTAATATCTCTAATAATTATGAAGCAATTCCCCCAATATTTAATGATTAAACCTAGTTACTTTTTCTCTCTGAGGACTGAGCTATAATGATTCAGCTGGTGGATTATAGAAAGAAGCCACTACGTTCATTATATTACTGTACACCATGTAAAGAAGACACTACTTGTTCAAAAGTATTCCAAAGAAAGTGCAACTTTAAAAAGAAACATTAATAATGCAAAAAGTAGAAGATTTACCTCCATTAGTGATCTGTGTGGGTTTGTTATTATATTTTAATGTGAAATGTACAATATTCTAATGGAGTCTTCAAGTATACATTAGGTATACAGTACTTCAGGCATGTCTTGTTTAGCTTTCCATGCATAATTGGATGCATTTTAAATCCTTTGTTGAAACTATGTTCATATTTTTTACTTTTCTTGCATTAAAAAAAGATTGGTTCCTGGTATTCCACTCATAAGGCAAATGTGGCAATTTAACCGGAAACCCTTCATGACTCTTATATAGAAATAGCAGGATATCGAACACAAGTAACTTTACTAGATTCATTTGAAAGATGTGTGCAGGTGAAGGTACTATACGATCTGAACAGTTGGCAAGTTCAAATATCAATGACCCATAATAATATTGTACCTTTTGCAGACATTTATTTCTGATAAAATTACATCCTTTTTTACAATTTTTTTTCCTATACGAGAAGCTTCTTTAGTCCAGTTGGATTTAAATTTCATAACTTTAAGTCTCATGATTACAGTTGAATTGCAAGTAATATAAGAATTTGCAACAACAAAGCTATCGTCATAAATATACTCCTAGATCAGCATTTTTCACTAGGCCATATTGATGATTTATAGAAGTAATAAAATATCACTGTTTTCAGTCTTGGAACCCAGTGACGAAGAAAAATATTTTGTTTACCAATTGCAGGACAAACCACTGTGGATGCCTATCATTCTTATTTATATGCTTGCTGGATTCTCTGAAATGCAGAATGTTAGACTAATTGCATCTTTGATCTGAAGTAATATTATAAGTATATTTAATAAAATAGAACATCCATACCTCTGTTAAAAAAGAACATATGCAGATTGTTGACATAATAATGGTACATGAGATATTACAATAATTTTCTCCCAGTGCATTTTTATTTGAATGTAAAGATTAAGAATTTATAATGATGCATTAGACTAAAAGAGGTTTAACATTCTAGACTGAAAATTAGCAGAAAGTCAATTGACTAAATTTTAAAAATGTGATCCTGAGAGAATACCTGGCAGCAAAAAACATTTTTCTGCTTACTGTTACTCATGTCCTAGTCACCTCCAGACTGGACTACTCCTATGTACTCTACATGGGGCTATTTTTGAAGAGTATCTGTTGTGTCCTGAGCCTGCAAAAGCAGGCTCGGGACATTGCATTAGTCCCAGGCATTCCAAAAGCTGCCCAGGACCAGACAGAGTGGCACCAGCCTTGTCCGCATGCACAAGACACGAAAAACGTTCTATTCTATTGGTTGATGTTGTCCAGGTTTCTGGCCATATAAAAAGGCCTGCATGCCTTTTGGTTTTGTTCGGGTGTTGTTGGAAGAGGAATAAAGAGCTGTTTAACATCGCCATGTGTCTTCATCATTCGCAAGTGAACAAAGTACTTAACAGTATCCAAAAGCTTCAATTGGCACAATATGCAGTGGTGCACTTCTAGAACTTGCCTGTTACATCTTTGCTCTGAAAGCTGAATTGGTTACCAGTTTGCTTCCAGGTCTAATTCAACTTTAAAGCGCTTCATGGCATGGGACCAGGTTATCTGAGGGATCACTGGTTAGCCTGTCCCATTAGGTCTGGTAGATAAAGCATGCTGCAAGTACTATAGCTAGAGACCTACATTTGGTGGGTCCCAGGAGAAGTGATTTCTCTGCTATGGAACCTGTCTTAGGAAATATTTTTCCCTCTGAAATTAGATTAACTTCTTTCCTTTTGATATTCCAGAAGTCCCTCAAACCTGGTTAGGTCATCAGACCTGAGACTCCAAGGAAACCAGAGATCTGCTTATTTTTCTTTTTCAATCTTTTTTATTAATTTTTTTCATCAATATATGTTAATTTTTCCAACCAACAAGTTGTCTGGAGTTTGCTAAACTAATACATGTTCAATTCCTAATCCTTCATTCTTTTCTCTAACCAAGAATAAAATAAATTCCAAATTTAATAGTAGTCTGTATCTTCTTTGTCTTTCAGCCTCATAGTTAATCTGTCCATCTCTGCACATTCCAAAATCTTCCTGATTATTTCTTCCTCTGATGGCAATCCTTCATTCTTCCAATATTGTGCAAAAATTATTCTTGCTGCTGTGGTAATATGTAGGGTTAAATATAAATTCTGCTTATTAGTCTTTTCAGACATAATGCCTAGTAAAAAGGGTTCAGGTTTAAAATCCACTTGTTCACCCAATATTTTTTCTAACCACATATGTATATTTTTCCAATAAGCCTTTGCCTTCCCGCATGTCCACCAAATATGATAATACTTGCCTATATTATGTTTACATTTCCAAAATCTATCTGACATATTTTTAAACATTTTTGCTAATCTTGCTGGTGGAAGGTGCCATCTATAAAACATTTTATACAGATTTTCTTTGTATGAAGTTGACATTGTTAATTTATAGTTTCTCTCCCATAACATTTGCCATTTTTCTAATTCTATGTTATAATCAAAAAATTTTGCCCATCTTATTATTGTTTCTTTCACTTATTCACTTTCCATATCTAGAATTAACAAAAAATTATATATTTTCTTAATTAATTTCTCATCTGAGGTTAACAAAATCTTATCAAACACAGTTTGATCCTTATAAAATCCATACATTTTTACATCTTTTTCGTATCTATTTTGTATCTGTAAATGTGCCCACCAAGATAGATTAATTCCTAAATTTTCCAATTCTTGTTTAGATTTTAATTTCCCATGAATATCTAAGATATCTTTATATGTCCATACTTTCTCAAAATCTACCAGATTCGGATGTATAAATGCCTCCATCGTTGACAACCACCCTGGAATTTTAAAATATATTTTAGCTTTAATTTTTTCCCATACTGTTAATAAGGCATTCCTTATAAAATGATTTTGAAAGTACTTATGGACTCTGCTTTTCCCATACCTTAAAAAAAGCATGCCACCCCAATTGTAAGTCATGTCCTTCTAAATACAATAACCTTTTATTTCTGAGTGTTATCCACTCTTTCACCATGTTAACACCGATGCTTGATAATACAATGTCCATTTTTCTTAGCATCTTGTAATGTTTTCATCTTAATTCTAGCTTTTTCCCCCTGCCAAATAAAGTTCAAAACCAATGAATTTAAATTTTGAAAAAAATTTCTCTCAAGTTTTATCAGAATCGTTTGAAATAAAAATAACATCTTTGACAACACATTCATTTTTACTGTAGCAATTCTTCCTAATATTGATAGTTGAAGATTTTTCCATCTTTCTAAGTCTAGTTTTATTTGCTTCAATAATTTTATGTAATTGTCTTCTTTTATTGACGAACACCTAGCTGAAAGATAGATACCTAGATATTTAACATTTTTCACTATTTGTACCTCTGTTTTCTCTAGTATTTGCCTTTTTTGTTTATCTGTAAGGTTCTTTACTATTACTTTAGTTTTATCTTTATTTATTTTTAGTCCTGCCACTTCTCCATATTCTTCTATCTTTCCTCATACCGTGTTTCCCCGAAAGGAAGAAGTGTCTTACTTTCTTTTTATCCCCAAAAGCCCCACTATGTCTTACTTTCGGGGTACGGCTTATATTGATTGGAAAACAATTGTCAGTTTTATTTTAAGTATTTTAAGTATATTAAGTATTTTAAGTATTTTAAGTATTTAAGTATTTTAAGTATTTAAGTATTTTAAGCAGGAGGCGGAAGTGGGCAGGAGTAATATGTCTTACTTTTGGGGTACGGCTTATATTAGCCGACCCCCTGAAAACCCCGATACGTCTTACAATCGGGGGTGTCTTACTATCGGGGAAACACGGTAGTTTAGGAATCATCTCTAAAGGTTCTTCCAAAATAAATACTAAATCATCGGCAAATGCTTGTAGTTTATATGTTTCATCTTTCACTTTCAATCCTTTAATTTCTATGTCTTGCCTTATCATTCTATTTAATACTTCCAAAGTAAAGATAAATAATAATGGAGATAGTGGACACCCTTGTCTCATGCCTTTTCTTATCTCAAAGCTCTCAGTATAATCTCCATTCACTATCACTTTTGCTGCCTGATTACTATATATTGTTTTTATCATATTTGTAAAGTTCTTTCCAAAATCCATTATTTGTAATTGTTGAACCATAAATTGCCAAGAAACATTATCAAACGCTTTTTGGGCGTCCAAAAACCACTAATGCTAGTTGTTTCCCTGGGTGTAATTCATAATATTCTAATACGTCCATTATCACCCTTAAATTATTTTTGATCTGTCTCTTCGGTAAAAAGCGGTTTTGATCTGGATGTATAAACTCAACTAAGTATCTTTTCAGTCTCTCTGCCATTATTGAAGTAAAAATTTTATAATTTATTTATTTATTTATTTATTTTTCAGACTTATATGCCGCTCCTCTCCGAAGACTCGGAGCAGCTCACAACATAAATAAAACAATATTTCAAAAACTAAGTCCAAATCTAAAAAGCATTAATAAAACCCCAGACACATTCATCATTCATTCAACACTGAGTAATGAAATCGGTCTATAATTCTTAATGTACATCAAATCTGAGTCTTCTTTTGGTATCAAAGTGATATTTGCTTCTATCCACGTATTTGGAAGTTTAGCCTCTAACAGTAATCCATTGCAAACCTTTTTATAGAATTCCGCCAGTAGCCTGTCTGGACCTGGTGTTTTCCCGTTCTTTTGTCGCTTTATAGTCTCTAATATCTCCATCATTGTTATTCTTTCTTCTAACATAATTTTGAATGTCTCTGGAATCTTTGGCAGTTTACTTTCTTCTAAATATTGAGCAATTCTCTCTTTTACAGCCTCCTCTTTGCCATACAATTCCATATAATAGTTCTTAATTATCTTTTTTATTTCTTCCTTTTTAAATAGTAAACAACCTTTCCCATCTACTAAGTTATGTATTATTTTCTTCTCTTTCTGCTTTTTAAGCTTATAGTCTAGCCATCTTCCTGGCTTGTTAGCATTACCAGAGATCTGCTTAGATGGCTCCTTCATTCCTATCCTCTTTTCCCCTAGGGTTTGTATATTTGTATATTTATTTTGTATAATATTTCTTAATGTAGATTTTCATATTATGTTATTTTTATGCCTTTTTATCTAAATATGGTCATTGCCTACAGTTTTGGTGAGATTGGCAGTTATACAAATTTGATTAATAAATAAATATTCTAAGGGAAACTGAAACCTGCACATTCTCTTTCACATGTATTTATGGTAAAGGCATGAAATACATGTTCCAAGTTGCAGCTGCTGTTATTTGGATTCACAACTCCAACTTTCTTTTTATAGCCTCTTGTCATCCAACTTCTGTTCCTGTTTCAAGACAAATATGTGTGCTATCATATATGGTTGCTGAATAACAGATGTCAGGCCCAGACCTTTATTTTTTAAAAACAAAAAACAAAAACAAAGCTTCACAGTTAGCTGTCAACGAGTGATGGTTGTTGTTATTTATCACAGAATCATAGAATTGGAAAAGGCCATTTATATCATTAATGCAATCCCATGCTTAGTGTTAAATCCAAATAAAAGTCTTCCTGATGGATGAATAGACAATTGACCTCATCGGACAATTGACTTGACTGTCAAATTGTCCTTACTTCTAGGAAGTGTTTTGTTTTTTTCTAACGTTCAACTGGAATTTTCCTGTCTAATTTAAATTTATTATTTCTTGCTTTGCATTCTAGAAGTGTCTTTATCTTTTTATATAATAATCTTATTAGACATTACAATTAAAAAGATAAAAACTAATACAAGCTAAAAAAAACAAGAGAAAAAGATTAAAAATAAATGTGCAGAAAAGAAAAAACAGAAAGAAAATTAGAAAAGAAATAAATAAGAATATGGTAAACAAAAAGAAAAGTCCATTTAGTGACCATGCTAATTTACACTGGCAAGGAATAAAGTGACTTCAGTTTTCATACTCACAACCATTGTAGCATCCCCCTGGTCGCATGTATATGTGATGATTTCGTTGCCCTGGGGTCACCTGAATACCATGTGTAACCTTCCCAGTCAACTTTTGACAAGCAAAGTCAATGGGGGAAGTCAGCTTTGCTTAATGAATGCAAATCCTTGCTTTTCTTTTCTAACTTTATCAGGTATGGTTTACTTTCTGATTGGCTCCTGCCCAACTAGACTGCAGTCTGGATGAAGTGCAACAGTTCGAAAATGAGTTATGACAACTCTTGAGAAGATTGGGAAGATGCTAAATTATTCCTTCCTAAGAGATGGGGTACTTTTTTTTTTTTTTTCTGAAGTGCCAAGTATACAATTTGGGATGCTCCTAGACCCTAAGGCTTTCAATGAAAAATATCTTATTATTTGGCTTCTCTTCACTGTAGACCAATCTATTTTTGTTGCTGTATTTTAAATACTAATGTCACGTTCCTTTGTGTGGGTATTTTTGGTTTATTGTTTTGATGTAACTTTGTAGTGCTTTTCATAATTTTATGATAGTTATTGTTGATACTGATTTTTTTTTCTAGTGTTCTCTACTGAGAACTGGCTTGTGGGCTGGGAGTTGGCATGTAGGTATCTGCCACTTCTAATCTTTCTTTTCTCCCTGTTTCTTTCCCTCTCTTCTTCCTTTCCATAATATAATCCATACAGGAGCAAAAGATGAGATAATTGTACAGCAATATAACTGCTACTACCAGTAATTTTATAACTGGGAATATCCTATGTTTCTGGGAGTATTTCTGAAGCAGACATTTCACTCACATCTAATGGGTGCTTTTGGTCTATCAAATTCAGAGATTATATCATTGAATTTGGAGCAGTAATTTGATACAACCAATCCTGTTTGTTATTTATTTTAGGAAAGAGTGACCTTGTCAGCATCAATTTTGTGTTAGATATTTCAGGAAGACCAACTATATTATAGAGTTCTTCGTGCACTCTGAGCTTGGTTATTTGCTTGCAGATGTTTAATTATCCAGCTAGGTAACTTCATCAATGCTGGCGGTGTTTAACCTCCAATCAGTGACCTTCCTATGGCACACATGACATTCAAGTTTCAAGTTTATTCACACTTATATGCCGCCCTTCTCCGAAGACCCAGGGCGGCTCACAACAAGAATACAATAACAATTTTAAAATTAACCACATTCATACCACATACAAACACAATCAGTTCGCAGTCGCTGATGGAGGGACACTCTTAGGGCCAAGGGGCAGAGCACAACTCATATGCCCCAAGCCTGTCGGCATAGATGTGTCTTCAGCACTTTCTGGAAAGCTAGGAGGGAGGAAGCAGTATGGACCTCTGAGGGAAGCTGGTTCCAGAGGGCTGGGGCAGCAATTTGTCATTTAACTCACTATTTCATTCTGAAGTAATTGTACAATCTCGGCCAAGCCTTTGTGAACATAAGTGTAGAGCAATAGACCTCTGCTTATAGCATTGTAAGTTCACCGAAGAAGTGGGAAAGGTCAATTAAAAAAAAAAGTTAAGATTTTTCTTTCTAAGCAAAGTTTCTTGATAAGAAGCCAGTGGAATCTTGGAATAGTTTTAATAATTCACAGACTTTTGTCAGTTTGTCAGCAAGCCAAACTCTATTTCGTGCATTTCACCTAGAAACAATAGGTAAATTGTTTCAGGCCAGGCATTTTCTCTAGAAAACCAGCTTTTAAAAAAGTAATTGTAATTCATCTCTGTATTTGTTGACATCTAGTTTATAATGTAATTAAGTCTCTGTTGTAAGAATAGTCTGAAATCTTTGGGCTTCTATTTTCTACAACCACTTTTTAAAAATTATCTGCTGTTTTTCCATTTTAAAATAATGCTGTAAACAGAATAAAAATAGATGTGAGCAATGATAGACTTCAAGCTATGGTAGAAAAAGTTACATCTGTCAGAGAAATTACTATTTGCCTCTGGGTATATTTCATATCCATTGGAATTGGCATCTTCCATGAATGTAATACCATTCAGTACAAACTGGTCTTGCTAGGAATCTTGTTTTGGTGGATGGAAATGTCTCCAAACAGCTTAAAGTAATGCTAATAAGGGATACACATTCTAATGCCTGAAGCCTGCAGGCCTGCTGTGCAGAATTTCTGTCATGTCTCTTCCAAATTTAATCAGGCAACATTTGTATCAAAAGAATCTACTGTTCACAGTAAACATAGCTTAACCAAATAAGATGTAAGGTTTATAAATACCACACCAAAGATCTGACAGAAGACATGACAGAAGTAAAAAAAACACACCACTATAGTATTACATCTTTAACAAGAAATGTTTTTATATTTCCACATATTTAATACAGATACTGCTTCTATCCTCCATATAAATAATTAACCCAGGAATTTCAACCATTCCACAAAACATGGATGTACATAAAATAACATATATCTTTAATTATTAATAGCAAAACTGGACAATCTTAAATGTTAAGTTTCAACAGACAAACATTCCAAAAGTTGGTAAGAGGTACATTTTGTTTAATAGGCCATTTGGCAGAAAATGAAAAGTCAAAATAATAAAATAAAAAATAAAAAATAAAAAATAAAAAATAAAAATATAATATAATATAATAATATAATATAATATAATATAATATAATATAATATAATATAATATAATATAATATAATATAATATAATATAATATAATATAATATAATATAATATAATATAATATAATATAATATAATATAATATAATATAATATAATATAATATAATATAATATAATATAATATAATATAATATAATATAATATAATATAATATAATATAATATAATATAATATAATATAATATAATATAATATAATATAATATAATATAATATAATATAATATAATATAATATAATATAATATAATATAATATAATATAATATAATATAATATAATATAGTGGGATGGGAGAGGGGCAAGGAACACAAATGGATGTGAGGAGCTTCTATGAATACAAGAGAAGCTTTTCAAACACTGATAGAAATAACCTTCTGTTTTTAGATATATGGCCTTGTCTCATTAGGTGTACTTTTAACTGTAATAAACATCCACTTAAATGAATATAATTTCTGTACAATTATGGCAGAATCATACATAATACACTAAGTTCCCATGGCGGCATATGTGTTAGTCATGCATATTTCATGAGCCATATTATTCCCAGAGTCAGCTTTAAATAGGCCTCAGTCCAATGGCTTTGGTATGTAGGAAATAAAGGTCTTGTCTATAAAAAGATCCCATGGCAATTGTAGTCACTCTGCTCTTTATCAAGGAGTTTAACACAATGACCTGCTTGTGATATTAGCTCAGCACCAGTATTAATTTTCCTCTTAATATATATGTAATTGCTCCTGTTATTTATGGATGGGGAAGGAAAGAAGGAAGGAAGGAAGGAAGGAAGGAAGGAAGGAAGGAAGGAAGGAAGGAAGGAAGGAAGGAAGGAAGGAAGGAAGGAAGGCTATTTCGCTTGAATGCAATTATTTATTTTTTATTTTATTCAAAAGATTGAAAAAAGAATTCAAACATCTTAACTGATAATGAACAATGTTAAGGCAAAGAAAATACCTTCAGTTTACATAATAAAGGAGCACAAATCTACACATGCTCCCATATCAAGTATTTTGAAGCATGAATTAAGCAAACCAACATCTGTTATTACAATCTGATTGCTTTTCCTGCTGTGTGTGCATTGGGAGGAAATAAAGTCATGCATTGATATTAAGAATAAAGGAAGATTGCAACCACAGAAAAATGCAAAACAGTTCCACAGTCTCAATAAAAGTAATGTGAATATACAGGACCATGCAATCTTGGCTAAAGAAATTAAGTGCAACATAATAATTTAAATAGGATGAGGTTCTGTTAGCAGAAAAACTTCTGATTAGGAAAGTGGCTATCATGCATGAGGTCCATGTGTTCTACTGTGCATCCATGTAATAGGTATTAAGGTCAGCAAATTCTTTGTGTCTGATACCGAACAAAAGTGTGGGCAATCATCATTCTTGAAATACTTTGCATAAGAAATAAATAATGTTTAGAAATGACTTAGTTCCTTATAAAGTGAATGGAAGAAGTCAAACAGCACTAAGGAATGCTGCTCAGTGGAGTTCTAAGGAAGCATCCCAAAGGACATAAAATATGGGATTACATCATATATGTTTCATTTGGCACCTAGATAAAGAATTCAAAGCAAACTAGGGATATCCAAATCACATTTCAGTTATTTTATTTGGGACAAATACCGGCATAAATATAGAATGTTGCTTGCTACAAAGGAGGGAAAAAAGTTAACCCCCCCTTCTGAACAATACACACAAACACACACACACAGAGAGAGAAAGACACAGAAACACTACATTTCTGTTAATTATTCAAGAATCATTTCTAATATCAAACTATTTTCATTTTTAAACTTCAACATTTAATGCAAATGCACAATTCTTTTGCTATATTTTGCTATAATATATTTCTTTGTCTATACACACATGCATGCACACAAACGCACAAACACACACACTCTATTGATTTCAATATTGTATGTGCTCTTAACAATATAGTGTTAGGATCAAGGCAGTCCGTCCATACCCTGATAAATGACATTATTGTAATCACCAGCTACGTGGCTGACATGTTCTGTTGGATTTGCAATTCATTTTCCAAACTAGTAATCCCAGAAAAAGTAGAATTAGATTCTGAAGGGGAAAAAAAAGCTTTTTATGTGGATATTGCTCTGAGATTCTGGTAGCATGTTTGATGCCATCTGGATGTGGGCTTTAAAAAAAAAAAAGAACAGTTTTTTATTCAAGCCATTTCCCTTGAAGAAAGCTTGTATTCTTCCTGATGTACTAAATTAATATTTATGTTGCTAAAATATCAGAGCAGCCATGGAGAAAAAATATATTAATATAAAAAGGTTATAATTATCTTTTTAAAAATGTGCAGCAATTGAAATGTAAATCCTAGCGCATTGGGAGACATACTTGTTTGGACTGTGCCTGAGGGCCCCCCCCCCGCCTGGCTGCCACAGCTGCAATTGATCATTTCAAATCAAAGGAAACTGGAGATGCCTCTGGTGGCTGAACTGGGAGGACAGGAAGGGGGAAAACCGAGAAGGATGTGCTGTTTGGCTGAACCCTTATCAAAAAATAAGCTGGAATGTGTTTCAAATCTCCTCTCTGTTGAATTTGCAGCCCTTCAGACCATTGCCACAGTAAATAAAGTTTTCAAAACACATACAGTAGAAGCTAAAAGGCACAACTGGAAATTCCCAAAGCATTTTATTTCCCTGTCCCCCTTTCCTTGGTTAGTGCTTATTATGAAATGTGAATAAAAGGATTTAAGGATACTCCATGCGTCCTCAGATCTGGGTTTTGTGGGGTCCTTTTTAAATACAAAAACAACCCAACCCACCCCTAGTCATATATACAGACACGGATTGGTATGGGAGAAGAAGGAAGATAAGTATAGAGCAAGCGAGTAATCTAATCTAATCGATTGTGAAATCGATTGCCAGAGTGAAATAAGTGAGGCTTTTAAAATCAACTCTCTTAAGTTTAAAAACATTAAATATGGAAATACTGGCACTGAAGGCAAGGCTCAAGACCTATTAAATTCCATTTGGCATTCTTGAAAAAAAAAATCACAGATGCTCACCCAAAAACTAATCCATTAATCTGGGTCTTTCTCTTATAAACACAGTGTTTTTAAAAGCTTCCCCCCACTCTTCTCGTTTCCCAATTAATTTAGTCATCCATTTCAGTTTCATGTATTTATCATGTAAATGTAACTTATTTGCAACAGAAAAGCTCAGGACTCAGTGAAATAAATAGTTATTTCATTAAAATGGATACAAAAACCCCTGTGATTAGGGTAATTAATTTGCACACTAAAAGCAATCTTCCCAGTTTAGATCATTAATATTGATGGTGTTCAATTTTTGTTCTCTGTAACATTCCTGGAAATGCACTCAAAACCCCAAAAGGCTCTGAATGGAAGCGCCAGGGAGCACCTGGCTATTTTCTTTTTCAGCCGGGCAGAATTCGTAACAGGAGCCTGTGATTCAGAGAGACCCCTCATAACCTGGGTTACTTGGACAGAGCTGGATTGTATGGCTTTTCACAAGTGTGACTGATTTATCTGTACTGCTTTTGCTTCTTTTGATTGGGTTTCATTTTTGTTATTTTTTTATTTACTTAAATTGGAAAATAACATTACTGGAGAATATGCTGCAGTACCCCATGCTGGCCTATGCATCAGTGCCAGATAAGAAGCAGTCCCTGCCAATATACCTTTTTTTATTAGGTTTTAATCTGCATAATATGGAAATAGCATCATATACTTCCCCAGACACCTTTCTTAACACTACTTTTATTCCAGACATGTAATTTGTTCCCTCTCTGTAGAACAGATGTATTCCACAAAAGATCTTGCAGCTATGGTGTCAATTTACCTCATTTCACTCTCCATTTATGATGGAAAAAACCACCATGACAAATAAAGAGAGAGGGAAACTTCTGTGATAATGTTAGAAGGCTTTCAGAAAGCTTACTCTTTTTCTATAAATATTTGTGTTGCTGGGATAAGAACTGACAGGGTGATCATGCCCACAATTTAAACAGTCATCATTTGGTGAGATCCAGAAGACGTTTCTTTTTTTCACTTCCCAACGACCCTTACCTGATATGACCTACCCATCACAAGACCCTCATCTGACATGACCCACACCTGACACATCACAAAGCCTATTGACTACACATAGTCCTTATAAGTGGAAGAAGCCGACACTGACGTCTCCTAAACTTCACTGAAGATGTTACCTAGCCTGGTAATGAAACGTTTGGAAACCAACCCACAAGCTCAGAGAATGAACTTACATCCTCATCCTGCACCCAAGCTACAGATATTTGCCACTATTGCAAACATGTCTCCTCTGTTGTTCTGTCTTCCTATGAAACAGCATTCCCTCTGAGAATCACATGACCCCAATCCTGTCTAACTTTCAGAAGATTTGATTATACTATTCTTAATTTTTTTTACTTGTTTCTGGTTAATTTTGGTTTTCGGCCTCCGGTACAATATGTTTTATTATATTATTAATTTTTTAGTACTCTCTGTTGTTTTTAATTTTGTACACTGTTAGAAGACAAGTCAATGTAATAAAAAATAGAATTAAGATCCGAGAGAGGGCACCCTCCCTGAAAGAAGAGTGGAAGGACCATCTCTTACACTGGGTTTGAGTCCCATGCTACAAGTTACTGTTATGAGTTACCTTTGAAATATTAGTGATGTCCTTCCACGTGGAGAAGATGGAAGTACAGGTAATCCTCAACTTACAACAGTTCATCTAGTGACTGTTCAAAGTTACAACAGCACTGAAAAAAGTGTCTTATGACCGTTTTTCACACTTTGCACATTGCAGCATCCCCATGGTCACAAGATGAAAATTCAGGCATTTGTTAACTGACTCATATTTATGACAGTTGCAGTGTCCTGGAATATTGTTATCACCTTTTGTGGTCTACTGACAAGCAGAGTCAATGGGGCAGCCTGATTCACTTAACAAACATGTCGCTAACTTAACAACTGCAATGATTAAAAAATAGATCATACAATGGGGCAAGAAAGGTTGTACAATGGGGCAAAACTCACTGAAACAAATGTCTCATTTTGCAACAGAACTGTTGGGCTCAGTTGTGACTGTAAGTCAAGGAATGCCTATAAAACAGTGGCTTATTTGTTGTATATAGTACTGCAGAGGAGGATTTTTCTTCTGATGGAAACTGTAATGCTTCTACTTATCTGCCACCATACATTGATAAGAGTCCCTATGACCAGAAGCAGAAGCCAACATGGCTCAGACTCAGAACATGGCTCAAAACTGAGATCTGAGTCATATCCCTAAACTCAGAAACAATTTCACGTTTAGGTTATGACCACTTCAAAATAACTAAACCGGATGTTGATTTATCACAATAGTTAAATTTGCAGTCTGGTAAATGAGTTTCATGAATGTCCGCGTCCATCATGACAATCGTCATATGACAGTATGATTGATATTCTCTTCAAAATGTGCAACTCATGGAACCCTACATTATGATAATACCAAATGAAAAAGGTTGCTACTTTTACTATAAGTTTACTAAATAATGAAAGTTATGTCAAAGAATTCAACAATATTTTTGTAGCAAAATTTCTAGATAATGTTAAGATTAAACAACATTTCTTGGTGGATGATATATTAGCTCTGATAACCAAGTTTATTTTTTCCACCCATCCAAAAATTATATTCTCTGTATGTATTCAATAAGTCTCAGAAATCTCTGTCAGCATGCAAGGTAAAACCTAACATGTTTAAAGGGTGCTAGGTTAGAAAACTCTGCTTCAGAAAATGACAGGATTCTTTTGTAAGCCTGGTTAAGAAAAACATAAAGAAACTAAATCCAATAAAGGCAGAGTTTATGATGGATGGTAAATACAGTGGCTTAAAAAATAGAATTGCATATCCTTGGGAGAACATACTCCTCCTAAAAATGCTGATTTACAAACAGTATCATAGATCCATTTTGCTCTTTTAGTCCCATTTGACAGTGATAACTAAGACTGACAAATTGATGGTGATTTTCAGTAATTGGAACACAGAGTGATCTGTGCCTTGATATCTTAGGTCAGCGGTTCTCAACCTTTTCCGGGGCTCGACCCCGGCCCGCATCAAACAAAATAAATGGTGGGCCCGCACCGTGCATGCACGGCACGACGGGGCACATCGCGCATGCGTGGCACGACGGCCCGCATCGTGATAGGAAAAAAATGGCCGACCAAAAAAAATGGCCGACCAAAAAAAATGGCAGACTGCAGTGCTTGGCGACCCCATGAAATGGTCGTTTGACCCCAAATGGGGTCGCGACCCACAGGTTGAGAACCTCTGTCTTAGGTAGATCTTGGAGAAGAAACATTTGTAGTTCATTGGTGGTGAGTAACAGATTATTTTGACCAACATGAATCCATTGTTTTGAGACAATGGAATGTTGAATGGAAGAGCAACCATCATTTACAGAATATTTTGGGATATTTTTATCTATTAATGTGTTGATTTAGTTTATAAACTAATTAGGATGAGGTGTGTATGTTCTGTTCCTAATTAAATGCTTTTCTGCCCTGGTTATCACAATGGTTAGAGTGCAGTATTGCATACAAACTCTGCCCACAGGCTGGAGTGCAATCTGGACGGGGCTCTAGGTTGATTTAGCCTTCCATCCTTCTAAGGTCAGTAAAATGAGGAGCCAGATTGTTGGGGGCAATACGCTGACATTGTAAACCATCCAGAAAACACTAAAAGGACTATGGAGTGGTATATAAGTCTAACTGCTGTTGCTATTTTCTATACAGTTTGAGTGTTATGGACTATCATATCTATTGATTATCAGGGAGAAAAACCTCTAGTTTCAAGCATTTTATGATTGTTAAGTTTATGTTTTCTCTGCCTACTTTAGAGGCCTTTTGATTTTGGAAGGGAGGCTTGTACCACCCAAAATATAATATATGATGAAAAACTTTGATTTTCATTCCCTAATTATCTATCCTTGGTTTCTTCAATATTGATGAGTGTTAAGTCCTTCGTTCGCTTGTGAATGATGAAGACACATGGCGATGATGAACAAACACTTTATTCTCCTTCTACAACAACTAAGCAAAAGCCAAAAGGCACGCAGGCCTTTTTATATGGCCAGAAACCCGGACAGTGTCAACCAATAGGAACAGAGTGTTTTTGCGCCTTGCGCATGTGCACAAGACTGGCGCCACTCTGTCTGGTCCCGGGCAGCTTTTGGAATGCCTGGGACCAATGCATCATCCCGAGCCTGCTTTTGCAGGCTCAGGACACAACACTCCTCCCCCTTAGATGGAACATACTTCACGTACACACAGGTACATCGTGCACTGGAAAGAATGACATACAGTTGCATTATTCAAATGCAAAAAGTGTGGAATACATGAGTCTGTGCACAGGCAAACCCCTTCAATCTTTATTAACACAAATAAATGTATCCGAAATCAAAACAATGCAAAATAATCTAACCACGGATTACTCCATTCATTTAGGGGCCTCATAAGAAGGTCCCTCATGATTTGACAGCAACCTCACAAAGTCTCTCAGATGTTTGGATGGGCACTTGGCCCGTTGCAACCTTCTAAGGCCTGGAGAGATTGCCTGGACCACCTGCTCGCCTATCACGTTGCTGCCCTAAATATTCAGGTGACCCTGGTGAGGGTACCTTGCCTACCTGCTCGCCTACCAGGCTAGGCAGTCCAGGACTTTGCTGCCCCAAGTACCCAGTTGACCCACCAAGTTGCTGACTGGCTGGACCCTCTGAGTCCAAGACAGCATACCTTGGAGGGGTGGAAATCCCCGAGTCTGCAATGGACCCCTCTTGGGAACACTGTCCATCGAGCCCAAGGCCAGCAGATGGAGAGGCCTGGGTAGCAGAAGTGCCCCAGTACTCTGTTGCCCCAAAGCATGTGCCAGAGGTGCCAGAGTCAGGAGCCGCCTCCATGGCAACCCCCCTAGCTGGTGACTTCCTCTTGGGAGCAATTGCTGAATTATGCAAGCACCCTTGATGGAGTTCCTTTTCTCTTGCTGTTTGTGATTTATGTGGATACCCCTGGTCGGTCTCCCTGTCTGGAGCATTATCTGTCATATGTGAATACTGTGGATACCCCTGGTGTGACTCCCTGTCTGGAGTAATTGTGGATGTGTGGGATGACCGCCTATCCAGTGAATTCCTGTCTGGAGCACTTGCAGAACCTTGGGATGATGCCCCGACAGGCTCATCAACTAGTGAGGGCCTGTTAGACCTGGGAACCTGTGACCTAGAATGCATATTATGGTCCTCCTCCCCCCCCCAGAGCAGAGCCAGGAGTGGAAGGGTGAGAGTCCAGTCTCTAACGCAGTTGGTCTATGTGTCTGCGAAGAATGTGGCCGTCACCCAAGGCAACCTCGTATGACAGCGGCCCAGAGAACTTGCAGACCACAGCTGTGACCCAGAGATGTCCAGGCCCAAACCAGATCGCCCACCTGGAGTCTTTTTTTTTCTTTTTTTTTTCCTTTTTTTCCCTTTTTTTTTCTTTTTTTTCTTTTTTCCTTTTTTTTTCCTTTTTTTTCTTTTTTTTCTTTTTTTTCCTTTTTTTCTTTTTTTTTTCTTTTTTTTTCTTTTTTTTTTCCCCCTCTTCCGCCCACCTGGAGTCTTATAGGTGCCCGCAATTGTGACACCTGTGGAGCCACCCGGTCAGGGTGCAGCCTGTCCAGCTTGGTGATGAGGCGGCGACCCCAGCGGAGTTCAGCAGGGCTCTTCCCTGTGCATGTACATGGTGTGGTATGGTGTGCAAGAAGGAAATCTGCTAACCTGTGATGCCAGTTACCGTAAGTCAATTTCTTGAGAGCATCTTTGGTGGTGTGCACCATTCTTTCTGCCAATCTGTTGGAGGATGGATGGAAGACGTTGCATGCCAGATAAGGTTGACCTGAAGGAAAACCTGGAACTCAAAAGATGTAAATTGAGGGCCATTATCAGAAACCAGGACATCTGGAAGTCTGTGTGATGCAAAAATTCCTCTCAACACCTGGATGGTCCTGGCAGTAGTAGTGGAGGAAAAGGAACAACCTCTAGCCACTTGGAATGGCTATCAACAACAACCAGGAAGAATTGCCCCTGAAAGGGCCGAGCATAATCTATATGCACCCTAGACCATGGGGTTTGAGTTTCCTCCCACCTATGTACTGGGGCCTGAGGCATTTCAGGCCATGACTGTTGGCACAATTGGCACCCGTGCAGCTGGGCCTCGATGGCTTTATCAAGCACAGGCCACCAAAGATGGCTGCGTGCAAGAGCTTTCATCCTGACTATACCAGGATGTCCCTCATGCAGAAAGATCAAGATTCTAGACCTCAATGAGGCTGGGATCACTACCCTGCTACCCCATAACAAGCAAGTGGGCTTGTTGCTTACGTACCTGCCTCCCAGCTGTACAGGTGGGCTTGTTGCTTACGTACCTGCCTCACAGCTGTGTTTCAACAGCCCTGCCCACGCTACTCGAGGAGGTAGCCGGGTTGGTGGTTGAGCTCCCCAGACTTATAGTCTCGGGGGACTTCAATGTGCCGTCACTCGGTGAGTCCTCTGGGTTGGCGCGGGAGTTCATGGCCACCATGGCAACCATGGACCTGACACAAGTAATTGAGGGTCCGACCCATGAAGGGGGACACACACCTGACATGGTCTTTTTCTCAGAGCAGTTGAGGTATGACCTGGAGCTAAGGGGCTTCGAAGTGCTGCCTATGTCATGGACAGATCATTTTCTGCTACGGCTTGAGTTTATGACACCAATCCTTCCCCGCAGGGAGGCAGAACCGATTAAATGGTTCCGCCCTAGACTCCTGATGGACCCTATGGGTTTTCAAAGGGCGCTTGTGGAATTACCAGACTTGCTCGTACACAGTTCGGCAGAGTCCCTAGAGATGGCCTGGAATATGGCCACTACGGGGGCTCTAGACCGGATTGTGCCATTGCAACCTCTCTGTGGTAGCAGACCCAGGACATCTCCTTGGTTTACCGAGGAACTCAGGGGGATGAAGCGCCAGAAGAGATATTTAGAGAAGCAATGGAGGGAAAGCAGATCCGAATCTGATCGAACCAAATTGAGAGCTTATATTAAGACCTATTTGGAAGTGATCATCATGACAAGATCTCAGTATCTTTCCGCATTGATCACGTCTGCGGAATCTCGACCGGCTGCCCTGTTTAAGGTGACTCGTTCTCTCCTTGATATGGGGAGGAGGGAGGAACCTTTGCAGGGCAGTGCTGAGGAATTTAGCATCTTTTTCGCAGACAAGGTCGCTCAGATCTGGGCTGACTTGGACTCCAATTGGATTGCAGGGTTGGCTGAAAATGAGTCAGTTGAGATGACAGAGGCCCGTCTTAGTCTTGTTTAATGGGATGAGTTTGACCGGGTAACTCCTGATGATGTGGACAAGGCCATTGGAGCTGTGAGTTCTGCCACCTGTTTATTGGACCTGTGCCCCTCCTGGCTGGTTTCGGCTAGCAGGGAGGTGACACGGAGCTGGGTCCAGGCTGTTACTAATGCTTCATTGAGGGAGGGGTCCTTCCCGGATCCCTTAAAGGAGGCACTTGTACGCCCCCTCCTCAAGAAGCCTTCCCTGGACCCGGCAGTTTTAAATAATTATCGGCCAGTCTCCAACCTTCCCTTCTTAGGGAAGGTTGTTGAAAAGGTGGTGGCACTCCAACTCCAACGGTCCTTGGATGAAGCTGATTATCTGGGCCTACAGCAGTCTGGGTTCAGGTCCGGTTACAGCATGGAAACTGCTTTGGTTGCGCTGACCGATGACCTTTGGCGGGCCTGGGATAGAGGTTACTCCACTATCCTGGTGCTTCTTGACCTCTCAGCGTTATTCGATACCATCGACCATGGTATCCTTCTGCGCCGGCTGGAGGGGCTTGGAGTGCGGGGCACCATTTTACGGTGGTTCACCTCCTACCTCTCTGGCCGGTTGCAGTCGGTGTTTGCAGGAGGTCAGAGATAGGCTCCAAGGCCTCTTCCATGTGGAGTGCCTCAGGGGTCTGTTCTCTCACCTCTGCTTTTTAACATCTACATGAAGCCATTTGGTGAGATCATCCGTCGACACAGGGTGAGTTATCATCAATATGCTGATGATACTCAGCTTTATATCTCTACCCCGAGTCATCACAACGAAGCAGTGGAAGTGATGAACCGGTGCCTGGAGGCTGTTGAGGTCTGGATGGGCGCCAACAGGCTCAGACTCAATCCCGACAAGACGGAGTGGCTATGGGTTCTGCCTCCCAAGGACAATTCCAACTGTCCGCCCATTACCCTGGGGGGAGAAGTTCTGTCCCCCTCGGAGAGGGTTCGCAACTTGGGTGTCCTCCTTGATCCACAGCTAAGTTTAGAACATCATTTCTCGGCTGTGGCGAGGGGGGCATTCACCCAGGTTCGCCTGGTGCACCAGTTGCGGCCCTATTTGGACCAGGAGTCACTCCTCATAGTCACTCATGCCCTTGTCACCTCGAGATTTGACTACTGTAATGCTCTCTACATGGGGCAACCTTTGAAGAATGTCCGGAGACTGCAGGTAGTCCAGAATGTGGCCGCACGAGCTGTCTTGGGTCTCCCAAGACATGCCCATATCACTCCAGCTCTCCGTGAGCTGCACTGGGTACCAATTGATCTCTGAACACAATTCAAAGTGTTAGTTATGACCTATAAAGCCCTTTATGGCAATGGACCAGGTTACTTGCGGGATCGTCTTCTGCCTCATGAATCCCAGCGACCGGTTAGGGCACATAGGGTTGGCCTCCTACGAGTCCCGTCTACTAGGCAGTGTCATCTGCAGGACCTAGGGCAAGGGCCTTCTCCATCATTGCCCCAGTCCTCTGGAACCAGCTTCCCACAGAGGTTCGCACTGCTTCCTCCCTCCTAGTTTTCCGGAAATTACTGAAGACTCATCTATGCCGACAGGTTTGGGGCGTATGAACTGTACTCTGCCCCTGGGCCTAGGAATGTTTCCCCATCACTGATTGTATCTTGATTCTGATTGTATGTTGTATGAATGTGTTTTAGATTAAATGAAATATGTTTTAGATTAAATGGTTAATTGTTATTGTTAAATTTCTTATCTGTTATTGCATTATTGCTGTAAGCCGCCCTGGGTCCCAGGAGAAGGGCGGCATACAAATTTAATAAATAAATAAATAAACCCTTGAAAGTGGAAAACTCATGCTTCTTGTGCCAGAAGTTTTGGAACTCAGTATCTGGGCACTTGTCAGGCCATCCTGACAAAACCCATGTCAGCACGCATGTAAGGGTGTGATCAGTCGCAGTTTCTGCAGCCACATCCCTAGAATTGAGGGGAGATTCAGGCAACTCCTCAATGGAAAGAATATTAATGGCAGGAGCAGGATCTGGCTCTAATTTATTCAGAGGTAATCTGCTCATGCCATCTGCATGACCCATTTCTTTTCCAGGTTTGTGAACTAAAGTGTAGTCATATGCTGACAGGAAGATGGACCATGTCAGCATATGAGGAGAAATGATATGTGGTGTCTGTTTGTTGGTGGTAAACAAACCCAGCAGAGGCTTATGGTCTGTATAGACCGCGAAGTGGCGGCCATATAAGAAATCATGGAATTTCTTAATGCCAGCCACTATGGCCAAGGCTTCTCTGTCAATCTGAGCGTAATTCCGCTCTGCAGATGACAGAGTTCTTGAGTAATAGGCCACAGGGACTTGTGTCCCATCAGCCTTCAGATGACTAAGTACAGCTCCCACCCCATAAGGAGATGCATCGCATGCGATGCAAACAGGCAGTTGCTCATTGAAATGCGCTAAAACAGCATTAGAAGTGAGCAAGGCCTTAACCTCATTGAAACTCTTGTCATGGACTTTAGTCCACTGCCAAGCAGCCTACTTGTCTAAGAGCCTGTGTAACGGCTCTGCCACTGCAGCTTTAAGTGGGAGAAATGCATGATAAAAATTTAATAGCCCCAAGAAGGCTTGCAGCTCACTCTTGAACTTGGGGCTTGGGGCCTGTTGAATAGCTTGTAGTTTAGCTTCAGCAGGGTGAATGCCTTGGGCATCAATCCTGAAACCTAAGAAGTCAGTGGAAGTGACTCCTATCTTCCATTTATCCTGCTTTAGCTTAAGGCCTGCTTTTCGAAAACGAAGCAAGACAGCCCTTAACCTTTCTGCTAAATTTTAAGATGACTCCCCAGCGATGAGGACGTCATCGAAGTAGGGACAGACCCCAGGTTATGACACTTTGGAATATGCCAGGGGCTACATTTACCCCAAATTGCATTCTCTTGACCTTGAAGGCCCCCCTGTGAGTTACAATAGTTTGGGCCTCTGCAGCTGCCTCATCAACAGGTAGCTGTTGATAAGCCTGTGCCAGGTCAAGCTTCGCAAAAATGCGCCCCCCTGTTTGAGGGAGGCCAGGATGTGGCTTACAACAGGGATTGGATAAGCGTGTTGTTGCAATGCCTTATTCAGTGTACACTTGTAGTCTGCACATATACGTATTTCCCCATTAGCTTTTAGAGGCGTTAATATGGGGGTTTCCCATGGACTAGAATCTACAGGTTCTAAAATGCCTTGCTGGAGCAATTTGTCCAGCTCAGCATCTATCTTGCCTTTGAGGGCAAAAGGTACCCTCCTAGGCTTAACCCTGATGGGCATGATGGTTGGGTCTAACTGTAGCGAAATGGGAGGCCCCTTGTATGATCCTAGCTCTGAACTAAACACATCTGCAAACTCCTTGCAAACCTCTGCAAGGCCCAGTGTTTGCAAGCTGTGCAGCCCAGTTACCTGGATTCCCAGAGCCTCAAACCAATCAAGTCCAAGAAGATTCATACGTTCACCCCCAACAACCACCACATCTAGGGAACCTTCAGAATCCTTATGGTGTACCCTAAGGGTGGCCTCCCCCTTAACACACACCATAGAATTTTGAAAATCAGAATTAGATTGGATGGCCTGAGTTTAACTCAAAGGCCACTACTGCTGCAAATCCTTTTAAAGGTATTAATTGAAATAATGGAAAAAGCAGACCCTGTGTCCAACTCCATCAGTAAGGGAACCCCTTGCAACCTTACGTTAATGGAAAGTTTCTTCTTAAGGGGCTTGTGTGTCCCTGTTCTTAGAATGCTCCTACGCGATGTGCAGAAACCTACCCTGTGTTGGCTGGGGACCCTGGTACCTTTCTGAAGAAATTCTTCCTGAGGTTGAACCTTCCGGCGACCCAAACAGATGGATGCAATGTGGCTATGCCTGCCACATGCCCTGCAAATGGCGGAGTGAAACCTGCAGTCAGTTTGCTTGTGGCATCCTCCACACCCGAACCATTGAAGAGATGCTGGGGCCTTGACCGGATGTCCCTTCTGCCTCCTCTCAGCTGGCTGGTGAAGTCTCTCGGCCTCCTCTTCAGGATCCACTTCTGATCCTTCTCGCGCATCCTCTTGATGGACAGTAGCTGTGTCTGGAGGATTCCTGGCGAGGTGCAAGGCCTTCACAGCCCCATCTGCTGCTTCCTCAGCTGCCACCTCTTACAATGCATCTTGGAAGGAGACATCTTCTTTTGCAAAAATCTTTTGTTGTAAGTCTCTGCTCCTTAAGCCACAGACAAAACGATCTCGCAGCCTCTCTTCCAGATTCTTGAACTCACAAGTTCTGGCTGCTTGCCTTAAGGCCGCAATAAAGTCCACAGCAGATTCACCCGGCCTCTGGTCTCTCTGTTTGAACGCGTGCCTCCAAGCAATGACAGATAACTTCGGCTGGAAATGTTCCTTCAACATTTTCTTCAAGTCAGCATATGTTACTGACTCCAGAGGTGCAGGGGCCACCAGATTTTCTGCAATGTCAAAAGCTTCTTGTCCACAGGCACACAAAAGAGTCGCTGCCTTCAGGCCGTCTTCTCTAATCTGATTTACTCTGAAGTAGTTCTCCACCTGTCTACGTAGGAATTCCATCTCTCTGGGTGGGAGACATCAAAATCAGTCAAGCGGCCAATCTTCGACATCGTAAAGTTTACGACCTTCACCACTTGTTTCCTCTGCAAGCAGCTGTTTGAGGAAAGGGTCCTTTAGCTGAGCTCACTCTCCAGCGACACTGTACTGGCAGGCTGGGATGCTGATTCAAATGCCATCTTCCCCTCTTCAGGACTTCCTTGGTAAGTCCTTAAATCTTTTGTTTCAGCTTGCAAAGGATCCCACCTTCATTGCCAGTGTTAAGTCCTTCGTTTGCTTGCGAATGATGAAGACACATGGCGATGATGAACAAACACTTTATTCTCCTTCTACAACAACCAAGCAAAAGCCAAAAGACATGCAGGCCTTTTTATATGGCCAGAAACCCGGACAGTGTCAACCAATAGGAACAGAGCATTTTTGCGGCTTGTGCATACGCACAAGGCTGGCGCTGCTCTGTCTGGTCCTGGGCAGCTTTTGGAATGCCCGGGACCAATGCAACATCCCGAGCCTGCTTTTGCAGGCTCAGGACACAACAATGAGGATGAGGAGGAAGATGGTAAGGGTAACAATAAATTTGAACTATATTTATATTTGACATTTCTGGTTACATCATAAACTCATTTCATAATGTACTATTTGGATTTTTTTAGAGCAAAATAAAAAAAAGCATGAGGATCAGGTTACAATAATACAATACAATAATTAAAACGGGCTAGATGCTTATTTTTAAATCTCTCATTTACAAAGATATTCCTGAATTTAAATATTTATAATTGCTAACAAAATTGAATTTCCTATGTCAATGATAAAATTCTCTATTTGCCTTGAAGTAAAAAATCTGAAATTCTGTAACTCTGCAAACAGTCTTAGAAACCTTCCTTCCTTCCTTCCTTCCTTCCTTCCTTCCTTCCTTCCTTCCTTCCTTCCTTCCATGTTATTCCACTTTAACTTAATTTATTCTTTTAGTAAAAGCTATGAGCTACCACATTCAGGCAGTAAAACTAAAATTTCCCATAAACATTATTTATATCTATGGCAGAACTTGTAGAGGTAGGAAAACAATGATGTAAAGGCTATACAATTTATTATCACTCCCTAAAGAATACTTTGCAACAGAATTTGCTCATAAATGGAACATGTGTTCCAGGTAAGAGTACATCTGCTGTTTTATAACATGATGCTATAAAAAATCCAAACAAAACTAAATAACTCAATTTTGTTGTCTTCTACTTTATTCAGAACACATGCTCTATTTGTATCCGTCAAAATAACCTGGAGCAAAGCAAAAAACATGATGTCATTGTGAACTCACTTTCTATCTGCAAAACCATTACATGAAATTAGATCCATGTTGAGAGGGTAAGAAGAGAGGGAGAATGAACAATTATAAAGGTATTTTTCATTTTTTTTACTAATAAGCAGAAAAGAAAAATGAGAAGAGCAATGCCAATACTTTGGAATACCTAACAGTGTAATATAATTCAAGTCTCTTCAGACCTGATTTATTAATTTCAGGAGAAATTAAGCAAAAAGATATAGTATTGTAGCCTAGCCATAATAGCACAGTCTTAAAGCAATTCAAAAGTATCAATGAATTCAATGGGTCTTCTCCTAGGAAAAGGTATCAATTTGTACCCCAAAATATTTTTTCAAGATATTTTCTGTTTTCTTTAAAAAGTTCAGTTAGGGAGAACTCAAAAGAAATTCTATTTGTATGAGTTATATGTATTAGTATTTATCATATTAAAATTATATTGATGCATTTGTAAAATATTTATTTATTGAATCATGTAAAAGTAACAATATTAAATTCATAAGACTGTACTGCAAATGAGAGACTCAAAGAACTTTAGTTCTACAATCAAAGTTGCTACAAGACCCCCATTAAAGAACAACAACAAAAAAATGCTGAGAAGATCTATTACTACTGCCGCATCTAATCCTAATGTAAATAAGTACTCTGTACAATGCATCATGTGGTATGGCATCAAGGTTAGCATCTGAAATCTGCTCATATAATGAAGACATTTCTTTAACCAGATTGTTAGATAGTTAAACAAAATTTAGTGTTCTTTCTGAATATATTTAATGATCTATCAGCTAATTAGAGAAAAATAATCCAACTTCTGATCTTTAATTATTAGGTGTAATAAAGGAGTTAATTTAGCAAGTCAAGTCAAAGAAAAGAAGGATCTCGAGAGGAAAAATGATATTATTTCTTCTGTTATTTGACTGAGATTTCGTGGATTAAAAGTCTGCCATTTTTGTTGTCTTCTCAAGAAAAACTAGGAAGTACTTGCAATTATTCTGATTCTTTCCATTACAGCATGTACTTTATTCTTTTATCATGAACTGAAACTTTTTGCCTTCACATCTTGAAGCTCAAATCTGAATTTACCATTTTTGTTTGCTGAATTTAAGTTGTATCGTGGCTGTGTGTGCCAGGTTCCTATTGTCTACTTGTGCAGTAGTAGCTCTAAGTTCTTTGGTACATGAGATCCTTTCAAGCACATGCAAGAGATGAGACCCCAGACTTATTTATATGTCCAAGCATATGGATCATCTCCATAATGCAACTATTCTTTCTGGCAGTGGTTTTGTACAAGGGATCTAAACTGCCAGATGGTGAGTCATGATTCCTAAAGAAATAGATCTAAAATGGCAAATTAAAGGGTTCAGGATAGGCATATAGTTCAGTCTTGTTTCTATTTTTAAAAAATAGCAGTGGAATTACTGATATGTTTAATTTACTCAACAATAGATATTTTCAGAATAGGATGTACAACTCATCATATAACAATAATGTTTGAAACAGATTGTGTCTGATTTGAAAATAAACATCCATTCAGTTTACAAGTAGGTTTATATCACATCAGCATAACAAAGCCGCTTCAATCTTTGTATCACAGCATTTGTTTGACAGTTGAATCAGATATAGTACATTCTGTTGAATGACTTTCTAATCATTATTTAATATCTATTTTATTTAATTTTGTTTACAGTTGTAAAGTATAAAAAGCCTGTCTTGTAATTTTTTGTATTTGAAACATAACGTTCCATTTATGAATTGTACAACAAATGTAAATATAAAAATGTCAAGAATCTTGTTATCATCCACAATATGTTACAGTGATGAGAAGGGGCCAATCCATAGAAAGTATGGCTAATTTAGTTCTGTTTTCTGTACTTCCAGTGGAGCTTCCCAATGTGTCTATACTACTACTGATTATTTCCTAATGCCGAATGCTTGCAAGGCTGTGCTTAATGTGAAGCACACTAAGAAGAAAATTCTCATATTTAGCCTTCATGATATAATTGCATTTGTATAGGCAGGATTAATGAGCCAATTATTTTTTACAAGATAACAGACACATACCACTGTTTGCTTTCTTTGTCATTTTGTATTTCCAACAAATGAAAAATGTCCCTAGTGCTAGGTTAGAATTTGATTGACTTTTATATCCATATTCTATTCTTGGGGAATTAGCAGCACTTTGGGTTTTTTGACCAGTATGTAAAAGAAAAAGAAAACAGAAAACTGAAGAATTATACCTGGGTTTCTGCAAAAGAAAATTATGCTCAGTTCAATTCCTGTTCCTGATTTATGTCTAAAGAAAAAAGGCTTGTTGTAAAACAATTCAAGAGAAACCATTTTGTGAGCACAGTGATTTTGGGGAGAATTGCACCACTGTTATACTGACAAACCTTGACAGGGTAGCACATGGCCTCTGCTAGATACAAAAATAAGGTGGGTTGGAGTGTGTGTGATTAGAGAAAAATGCCTGCCATTTCCCCCATTTTTCTTATATATCAACCTGCCAAATATTGGCTTGATGGGCTATGGAATATAATTAATGCTTTAGATTTGAAGGCAAAACATGCTTCAGAGTATGTGAGGGCTCAAACATAACAATTGTTTTGAGCATGCACAATTGTTTTGAGCATGCACATACACCCAAATTGTTTGGGATTGCAATTGTTTGGAGCATGCACATACTCCCAAAGGACACAGTTGTTTCGAATAATTCCAGTAAAATGTGATATTCAAACTCCTGTGTGCTTTGAAATCCAACATGCTACACAATCATAATAATCATGATATGAAGAACAGGTTGTGCAAATTTGATAGAGAATTTCAAAAGACTCTTTGTGCCCAGCTCCACCTGATACTGACAGCTATTCAGCAATCTGGAAGGAAGATGATTGTGCTAGGCATGTATAGGAGAATACACCCGTCTTCATCACATATGTTGTTCCACAACAACCAAATATTGAATACCAACAAAAATTTGTTAAGTAGTGGGTCATTCAGGAGAGCAACTTGTACATAGGATGCATATGAGTCTTAGAAATGTATGGTTTCTCGGTACACTACTATACACTAAACACAAGTCTCCCAACAAGAACAATAGCAAAAAAAAGTATTTTCTCCATAAAAAGGTCCTAAGTCATTCTGGAGATAGAAATACACTTGAGTAGGACAGCATAAATAAATAAAACTAGGATGGCATTTAATCAAGACTTGCAAGGTTAAAAGAAAACAAGATTTGTATATACATATTAAAATAGTATTGATAATGATACTGTTTATAATACTTAGTTCTTTTGCTTCAAATAAAAAAATAACATCTACCATCTGATCAGTTAAAAGTAAATAGAGATAGATCATCATGGCATGTTAATTATTTCCTAAAATGTTTTATTTTTTTAATCTAATGGAACTCTACCTTTGTATGTAGGAAAAATTAAATGAATATTTGCTTGTGTAGAACAAAATTGATGGCATGAGATATGAACATCTAAGATTGCAGCCAATGCCTCTTTTGGAAAAGAAGCTATTGAATTCTTATTGGTTGAAGTCACACATAATTAAGCCAGATTTTAAACATTATTTGCTGAAGAAGCTATAGTAGCTAGTTAAAATATACTAATAACTCAGAAGAAGGTGTTCACACCTCACAAAATCAAAGTGAAGCTTATCCAATTTAACGATGTGTAAATTTGGAACTATTCTAAAATTATAATGCATAAATATCTCTAATCTACATACATGTATATCAGGGAATTAGATTTAAATTGATCTCTGCACTTTATTTAGTACCACATTTTACAAACTAGAAATTCATGAAAGATTTTTACATAGTCAGATTAAATATTCATTGTTAATGAGGAAGCACAAAATATATTGGATGAAAATATGTATATGCCTACTGAATTCAGTGAAACTCATTTCTGAGAAATTATATGTTCAGTTGCATTATAGGACACTTGCAGAATATAAAATGTTCCATCATACTGTATTAGTCTTATGGAGCATTTTGAACAATAAAACTACATCACAAATTAAAAGAAAGATATTTTTCTACTTTTCATAACAGCAGAATTAGAAACTGTGGCAAAATGAAACCCCAAAACATTCCCATTGAAGGTTATCAATAATAATATGATAAGAACTTCACATCAGTGAAAGATTATTACTAATAACAGATCAGAGAGAGAGAGAGAAAGAGAAAGAGAAAGAAAGGAAAAAAATCAGTACTACTTTTATTCTAACTGCTATAATAACAGAATCTTGCAAGTCTAAATCTTGCAACTTTTTGAATCTGCAAGTTCCCTACTCCTTCTCTTTATCTTCATGAGAACTAGGGAAAAATTTGTCTGAGATGTTACTCAGGATACATTCCTGCCCAAGTCATAACCTAGTTTTACGTGACCATTCTCTATGAGGGGAATCTATCTCCTACCATTTAAGGACAATCTCTCTGTATTCTCCATATAAGGAGAGTTAACTGGAAATATCCACATTTAATTTGCTCAAATTTGTTTTACGATTTTAGTTATTTTTTACTATGCACTATCCAAGTAAACTTTTATTATATCTTATGGTATAATATACTGATCTAGTTTCTTTTTCTGGTATTTATTTTTTAATTATAAATTTTTATTCTAAATTACATAACAGAGCTCTGATGCTTTAGTTAATTAATTTTTGAAAAAATTCAAACATTAAAAAAATCTTATAAAAAATAAATTAAAAAAAAGTAAAAAAAAATCTTAGAAATAAATATTTAGAAATAAATGTTCCTTAAACATCTGGAAAATATGTTTAAATATCTTAGCTTTGACAGCCAATCAACCAATAAATAAATATGGTTGTTGTGAACTAACCTGCAAAGAATAATTCAGCATTTAATGTGTTCCATGAAACAGAAAATGAAAGTTACCTTGTATATTGGGCAACAAATTCATTCATTATTAGCTGCCAAATCCTAATTCTTTTTATGGCAGTTACTTGTCAGATTATGGATATCTATAGACAAAGCTCTCTCTCTCTCTCTCTCTCTCTCTCTCTCTCTCTCTCTCTCTCTCTCTCTCTCTCTCTCTCTCTCTCTCTCTCTCTCTGTGTGTGTGTGTGTGTGTGTGTGTGTAAAATGCACATCCTTTCTTTTTTTGTTTCTTCTACTCATACAACTAGTCTGGCCTGTTGGCAAAATTGCACTGTAATAAATAACTTCAGGCAAATCTTCTTAACCCTTAAATTGCATTCAGATTCTCGCTGTCATAGTTGAAGGGGAGTAATGTTCAGTTCCTTATCATAGGCTTTGCAATTTGCAGGCTTAATGCAACCTATTTGTGGGGTTAATACAAATTATTAACCTTACAGTGATATGTTATAGAAGCCTGGCTTATTATGAAAACTAACTTGCTTTAATTGAGCACCAAAATTAGCATATTTTAGATGTCAAATAGAAAAAAAATATTTACTATATATTGTAATAAGAAGAGAAATAGAATAGAATGGCCTGCCATTTTGCTATGTCTTAGGATAATATCATAAATTAAATGCCTAATTATGTCAACCACTTCGAACATATTAGAGGGCCACAATTCTCTTTCTGCCCATTTGATGCATTCTCTTAATCTCACCATTTCAGATTAAGAGGTTATTTTCCTGAATCTCCCTCTTTTACTTTCTCGCTCTTGACTTCTTTTATAGCTACCTAGAACTCAGTTTATCATGATCTAATGATCTTTGGTTCAGTTTTTTCATTTCTTTGCCCATAACTAGGTGCTAAATTCAGCCTCGCCAATTACTATTAGGAAGGTTACCACTAAAAACCAAAATCAGGTCCCAGAGTTCTAGCTACAGGAAAGCAGAGAGAAGCTTTTTCGAAGTGTCACACAATAGTCAATCAATCAATCAATAGTCAATTGTTCTGTTTATTACAGCCTTGAACCAGCAAACAAAGCAGAACTAAAAAAGGGAGGGAGTCAAAATACATAAACACAAGTAAGCATACATGGCAATTTATCTGAGATCTTACTATGCATTGCCTGCTGAAGCTTTGATGCTAGAGAACAGAACAGTGTAACATTGTGGATTGTACAGGAAAACCTTATCAGTGAGCAGAAAATCAACATACATGATCATCTGAGGATTATAGCTAGAAGGGGAAGAATAAGATTTTGCAATATGAAAGAATGTGTGCTATTGATTCTACTTCTTGTATACCACAAGCGCAGAGGCAATGAGACATGGGGAGTCTGCAATATTTACCCATAGCATTGCTGAAGGAACAGAGGAAGGATGTTACACTAAGCCTTGGTGAAAGCCCACAGTAGTTTGAGTAGGTCAGGGAGAAAATATAGACAGGCATGCCTCTTTGATTCATTGCCTTTGGGAACTTGCCAAAACTGGGCAGTTGCTTCATATTATAGTACTGCTCAATTCTGAATAATTGTTGGACAATCAGATTTTTAAGCTGAGATCAACTGAGGTTACATAAAATGACCTGAGAAAAGCTTCTGCGTTTTCTAAGTGGACTGGAAAGTTATCAGAATGGAGCAGTCCAGTGAAATAATAGAATCAGTTTAAGCCAATAATTAAATAACACTAGCCAAATACTATTTGCCTCTGTTGTGATCAGCTTGATCTTTGCATACAAGCGGCCACAAACAAGGTAACTTTCCTGAATTTAGACTCATTTTTCTGATGGATCCAAGGCCCCATCTCAGTGTTAGAAACAGATCTTTTGAGAACTACAGATACTTCACTTTTTTAAAATTTATTTTTTTTCCTTCTTAAAAAATTGACTGATGTCTTTTTGTCTTTACAAAGGACTGGCTTTCAAATATCTTATCAGGAAAACCAAAGAATATAAATTCCAAAGAAAACCTTTTCAGTAGCCTGATAAATCCTTTTGTTCAAAACTAATCAGCTTCTGCTTTGAGCACAAAAGTAAAATACCTTGTCAAGTTCTGAGGAGAAACCTTTTAGCTATCATTAGAGGGGGGGAGGGGAGGGGAATGTTTAGGCAGACAGTGCTGTTTCTCCTAGACAGGAAAAAAAAATACTTTGTCAAATTATATCCATCCCAAAGCCTTTGCAGCTGCCTTAAAAATCCATTTTGTGCAAAACAATGATCATGCCTCAGCTCAGAGTGACTTTGCAGGAGTGACTTAGCTAGGCAAATGGCAGTAGAATGTCAGCTGAAATGACACACAGCCCTGGGCTTATCAGAGAAAGTACAAATGACTCATGTAGCATCACAAATAAATAACACCAATCATGTTAAGCTAAGCTTAATAGCAACAGTTCTCTTACCACTACCAGTTTGTTCCAAACTACCTGTAATAGGCCTTTTTTTCTGTGACAGCAACAAGGTGAATGATAAGGTAATCCATTGCTAACATCCATATTTCGAGGTCATCAAATACTGACTCCCTTAAGCGAACAAACAAATAAATAACTATTCTGATAGAGACTATATTAATGTATCATCCTAACGGTCTAAAGGAATGGACTTCAGGGTTTGAAATATTGAATGACTAACACTTTGGAAAATAAATGAGGTTGAATAGTAACCATACCAGGAAGGGAAAAAAATAATGGCATATGCACTCAGGGCAACAAATAAAACAACACTGGGTATAAAAGATTTGGGTTGTTTCTTTGATTAAAAAGATATGAAGTCCAATATAAATGTTCTAGGGCAGCTTCCTCAATTTCTTCAAAATGAAATAAATATATCAAGATAATGACAACATTAAAAAGATAAAGCAATAGTTTTTTTTTTAAAAAAACACTGATAGCAATAAAGACAGCACATTGTAAGATATGAAAGCCCAGAGAATTTACAACAGCTATGCCTGTGATGAAAATAGAAGAAAATAGGAACCAAACTGTCATCTCTGGATAGAAATTCTATCTACCAAGACAGATCTTTTTAAAACAAAGATATTATGGATAGCAGAAATATATTTGTGATAGTGAATAAAGATGCAAAGCTTCAATTAGTTTACTACAGATGCTTCAGTCTTTGACATACTACTTTTAAATTTCTCCATGAGTAGAACATTTAATATTGGCAATGTTATCAGGTTCTTGGCATATGTTCCTCCTTTATTTATTTATTTATTTATTTATTTATTTATTTATTTATTTATTTATTTATTTATTTATTTATTGATATGATTTATATGACACCTACCACATAACAGTCATTCTGGCTGGCATACAAGATTAAACATTACTTAATTGTCTAAATCATGATGCTCAAGGTCAAAACAATGAACCTGACTTATAAAAGTAACATTACTAACTTCCTGGCCCAAACATGAGAAGAAACATACAGGTCTTTAATAGCTTACAAAAGGCTAATAGTTTGGAGGCCATCTGGTTCACCAGGAAATTCTGCTCCAGAAGGTAAATCCTGTCTCGGAGAAGACATGACTCCTGAGTCCAACAAGATGGCACTTTGTGAGTGAAGGAACGCAAAGCATGCTCTTCCTATCAGATTTGATGAAGCAAACAGAAACATCTTATTTGTAGAAGCCAGGCAGTCCCATAAACATCCTGGCCCTATGACACATCATAGGGGATAATTCAGCATCTTGATTTGCACCAGTAACTCTACAGGAAGTCAATGCATCTAGTAAAGTAGCATGTTATATGGGTGTTATTAGAAGTGCCAAGCACAATGCTGCATTCTGGACATTCTGATATTCTTAAGGGCCACTCCATGTAGTTTGTGTTACAGTAATCTAAACAGAAGACAACTATAAGTCATGGATCATTTTAATCTAGTCCAGGAATGATCACAGTTGCTGCATATGTTGAATCTATGTTAACATCCACCTAGGCATGGCTGCCACCTGGTCTTTGAACAGGACCCATAAGTCCAGGAAACCCTTAAGTAACCTGGCAATTCTGACTGTGGAAAGACATTTTCAGGGAGAGCTAAAGATGAAAAATCTCTGAAGTGAAGGTAGGATGGGGGATTAAAACCCATAGTTATTTGCAGGGCTTTTTTTTCTCATAGAATGCCCAGAACGGAGTTCTGGCACCTTTTTTGGATGGAACCTTGTAGGTTAGGCAAGGCGGGTTTTATGACGTGTGTGAATTCCGGCACCTTTTTTTTTAAGAAAAAAAGCACTGGTTATTCAGTCTTGCAAGACTTTGTAACCTTGACCTTGAATAGGGTTTCTTCTATATGACAGAGAAGAAATGATTATTGTTTAAAATCATTGGTAGTAAACAAAATATCCTGTAATATTAATTGATTTTTGATTCCCAAAAAACTTTTGTGAAGTTATTGAGTTTTAAAAGTTTTCTGTAAGGTCACAGCTTACTAAAATGTTTATCTAGGCTTCTGGTTTTGCGCAGCTAGCGCACCAGCCAAGGGATCGATCTGATCCCTATGGCTGATTTCTCTCTGTTTGGAGACCCTAAATGGGCCCAAAGCCACCCTGGAGAGGTGGCTGGAGAGGTGGCAAGGAAGGAGAGAAGGCCCGTTGATCCTGGAGAGATTGTGGTCAATCCAGACATCTGGGTAAAGCTCTCCAAAAACCAACAGAAGAAAGGCTAGCATCATTCATGAATCTAGCCCAAGCTACATGCAGCTGAAGCCAAAAAGCACTAAACTAAGCGTAACTTAACTGGGTAAGAGTATTGATTTTCTCTCTTCTACCTGATAGATTTCCTGATAAAAAAAGAAAAATATTTTTTAAATTGCAACTTTAAAGTGATTGGCAGAAAAAGGACTTTTAGTCACTATTGAGCATCAGAGATCTGCAGAAAGAACATACCAAGAAAAAATAAATACTTACCAGGAGGAAATGATTGTTCTGCTACAACAAATACAAATGATATTAACTTCAAACCATGAGGAAATTAAAAATGAATTTGAAAATTTAAATGAATGCATTCTCAATTTAACGTCACAACAATCAAATGATCAGAAAACAAAAATGAGAGAGATCATGTAAAGCAGACAACTGAACATAAGCTAGTGGAGACTCAAGTGGAGAAGGACTTACAACAATCATTGAACATTGAAAAGATAACTCTAAGTTCACAAAGTAAATTTGAGGATAAGGAAAAAGATTTGACAAAATGGTTTGCTGAGTCATTGGGAGTACCACAAGAAATGGGGAGACAAGGGATGATGAGAGAAATCTTCAATGAATATGAAGGGACATCTTTTTACAAAGACGTTTGTTTGTAATGATGTTTGATTTGTCTACTATATCCACAATTTACAAGATTATGGAAAGACTCTTTGATGCAATGGAATGTATTGATTGGGAGAGATGCTTGGCAAAAGAAGAGGGCTAAAATGAGAATTGAAGAATTAGATGATGGAGTGTATCAGAGGGAATATTTAAAAATTAAACACTTGTTTGAATATGGCTGAAGAAATTGAAAGACTTTAGTTTAAGAGGGATGAACTCTCTAAGTAAGACAGTATCTTTTTTTTTTTCCAATATGAGAACTATAAAATGTGTGGGGTGATTAACATAAAGAAAATGTTTTAGATATTTAAATGTAATTGATTTTAAGAAAATTCCAATGGGTAACTAAAAATGGAAAATATGTTTTGAATAGAGTTAAAAGATGAGATGATTGGATTTATTAAATGGAACATTTAAAGATTAAACATAGGTTTAATTATGGGTACAAAGAACAGAAAGAATTTGGAAATAAGTGTATATTAATTCAAGAGGATTACATATTTTAAGTTGTATATTATTTTATTTTTTCTTCTTTTTTCTTTTTTCTTTTTTTTCTCTTTTTCTTTTTCTCTCTCACATCTTTTCTTTTTCTGTCTTTCTTTTCTGTCTTTTTTTACTTATTTTTTAAGATATGAAAATAGATTTAAATATTTTAAGGTAATTAATTCTGGGAAAATTTTAACCAGTAGAAATGTTTTGAACATTGTAGGGAAAATAAATTTAAACAAAAATTGTAAACAGGATTTGTGATGAGGCAACCAAGATGACCAGATAGAAAAGAAGCATGATATTGAAAAGATTATTATTGGTAGAAATTTTAGAAAAATCTTTATATTTTATTTTTACCTATCAAATTAATAAGAATTGTATTAATTTAGGTTGCAAAGAGAATATTGGAAGAAGAGAAATCAAGCAAAGTTATAATGTGGATTTTAGAATATAGAAATTAACCGATAGTGATTACTTTGTAAATATAAACCCAGACAACATGCTGTTTACCAAATATCAAGATGTTTATATTAAAAAATCAATAATATATATATTTTTTAAAAATAAATTTTTTTATCCAGTATGTAATTATTAATCACACTGAAGGAGAAAGATCTTTTAAGCACTATATAACTGCATTTCTTGGAGCCCAAAACAGAAATTATATTTTAAAATTAAAATGGTAACTTCTTTTAAACTCATCAGCCTTTATTTTGTGCTTCAGAGCTTTTTAAATTTTCTGCATATCTTACATTTTAACTCAGGACAGTCTGATAAGTAGGCTAATGGAACAAACCATACATGGATGAAACAAGAAAATCTGGAACTGATGGAATGCTATTACAATGTAGATGGGTTATATTGTACATATGAAACATATGAGGAAACTATGGATGGACAAAGACCTCTATCCACATGAACTGAGAAACAGCTAGTTACTCAAGGCTTCAACATAGTGAAGATGAAGCTGTTTTCCCAGCTTGAGAAGTACCATCAGATAGCATGCTAGAAGATGTCAGTAGAGCCTTCATGACAATCCCTACTACCAACATAACTCAATTACCGTAACTGGTCTATGGTACAGTTGCTGTAATCTTGGAGATGTTTGTTACATGACCAAGAAGAAAAGTAGTACATATCCCCATCCTTGGAAATTGAGGTTGGAGGCTAAGATCAATTTGGAGAGGTTAGTCAGAAAGACGCAAAGATTAAGGATAAGACTTGGCTACTGGGAAAAAAATGCTTAACTATCTGAAGCCCTAAACCAGTGTTTCTCAACCTTGATAATTTTAAGGCATGTGGACTTCAACTCCCAGAATTCCACAGCCAGCATTGCTGGCTGTGGAATTCTGGGAGTTGAAGTCCACATGCCTTAAAATTGTCAAGGTTGAGAAACACTGCCCTAAACAAAGGCTAAACAAAGCCTCACAGCACTGGCCACCAAGCTAAGAAGATACACTAAAGAAACAGATGCCAAGAAGATAAATGCCCTAATTCCAAAGAACCATTCAAGATATACTCCCAGCTGCAGTGCAACAATTGAGTAACAGCAGAACCACCAACAGTCAAAACTGAACAGTATAGGAAGAACATATAGGAGAAAGAGAAGACACATACAGTAGCACTAATGCAAAGTAGTTGCAGAATCTGAAAACAGACCACAACAATTTCCCAGATCAGGAACCAGTTACTCTTATAGCAGCAAACATACAACAGTGTTCAAGAACATAAATGGGTAGATAGCATCTGGCCCAGATATGATCCATTAAAGAAACTAGTGCATGAATACCTAACAGCACAGATGAACTAGCTACTAGCTCAGACTGACTAACACAAGGAAGGACAGTGCTGATCATGAAAAGCTCCTACAAGGGAATAGTATGGTCCTAATACTGACCAGTATCCTGCTTCCTTACAACATGGAAAATCTTATTAGGCATCATAGCCACCAAGCCACAGGACCATTTGGGCCAGTTTATGAGCATAGGTTATAAGGGCAATGGGAACAATACTAGAGGCTTAAAACACCTATTGCTCATAGATAGGATAGTTGTCCAAACTCAAAGTTTAGACAGACCAATCTGACCAGAACCTGGATTGACTACAGGAAAGCCTGTAATTTGGAAAGCCACAGATATAGAGTAGATCTTTGAATGCCTGATACTATACAAAGTCAACAGGACTCTAAGGACATTCCTCTAGAACTCAGTGGAACTGTGGAAGACAACACTGAAAGTCAATTCAAAACAGCTCTCACAATTGGTCATCAAGTGTGGGATACAGTAAGGTGATGCACTCTCCCCAATAATGTTCTGCATAGGCTTGAACTCTCAGACAGATAAATTACAAGGACTAGATACAGATCCCAGAGAGGAACTATCATCAGTCTACACTGATGACATCAAATTGTATGCTAAGAATGAACAAGACATTTACTTGCTGATCAAGCTGACATGGATCTACATTGGGATATTATTTGGACTGGAGAAGTGTGGCTGGATAGTAGTAAAGTGAGGAAAGGTAGTTAAGACTGATGTGGTGGAACTACATGCAGGCCACAATCTCATGGGAACCATACTGGAGAAGCAAGAAAGGCAACTGCTTCCATGTACCATGGATCAGAGGAGGAGGAGGATCACTGTAAGTAGACACTATCTGAATTCTTCTAAGGAACAGTGCAAACAAATATACAGTATATGAATAGAATATGTTTATCTTATCCTTCAGCTATTCCCCTATAGTTGCTTTCTGTATTCCATTGTTTCTGTCTGATCTTCCCTAGAGATAGTTTGTATAAATAAAAGCATTTCAGAAATAATGATCTGATATGAAAAAACGAAGAGGAAGTATTAGAGTGGAATCTAATGCTTTTATTGTAGCTGTAGGCACTTTAGAAGTCGCCTGTAATACTGCTACATTATGTTTTTGCAGCTAAAGTATTATAGGCACAGTGAAAAGGAACAGACCTTGAGATTTGCCTACATTTAACATTATTAATATCATTAAGCAGGAAAATCAGTGAAAGGGCAGCTAAAAACTGGAGATAAACTAACCAGCACTTTATCTTCTGTTGCCAAGGTCTTTTAATCAAGAAGTAGAAAAATCCAACAAAACAATAAAAGAAAAACCCCTGCATAGAATTAGGTAGATTTCAAAGATACATCCCTTCACAATATCCCAAACAACAGTGGTGGTTTTTCTTCAGGTAATATCAAAGGAAAGAGTATAGAGGGAAGGGGCATTAGTTTAGGTAGGGGCATTATGCTATACACATTCCAACACTGTTGTAGGAGAGAGAGAGAGAGAGAGAGAGAGAGAGAGAGAGAGAGAGAGAGAGAGAGAGAGAGAGAGAGAGAGAGAGAGAGAGAGAGAGAGAGAGAGAGAGAGAGATTAGAAACTGTGTCTCATTTCATGTCTGCAGAGTGGAATTCAGAGAGAAATCTATGGAACAAGTTAATCATAGTTAAATGAACTGGTTTCCATGCAAAATAAATTTAATATTGTATTCAGATTTAGCTCCATGTTTTATTACAGATTTAAAATTGTGAATACAGAGTCAGATCAGTTGTGATTTGCTGATGATGCAATGAAGAAACATTTCTGAACTTAATAGCCATTTGTATGATTTTGTTCTTTCTATGCCTATAGTGATATCCCACTGTTAAGATGCAGTCTCCACCTCTCTCATACCTCTGTAAGTACAAAAGACTACAGCTAGATGGTACAGTACTTTTTTCATCTTTTGCCTCACCACAAAAGGTTATGATTTTAACTGAGACATAGTGGCACAGTAATTAGAATCCAGTATTGGAAGAAGAAGCTGACTCTTTTCACTACCAGGAGTTTGATCCTGACTGGCTCAAGGTGGACTCAGCTTTCCATCCTTCTGAGGTCAGTAAAATGAGGACCCAGATTTTGGGGGCAATATGCTGACTTTGTAAACTGCTTAGAGAGGGCTGTAAAGCACTGTGAAGTGGTATATAAGTTTAAGTGCTATTGCTATTAAGAACTAAGGTCACTTTATGATTCTGTGATTCTTTAAACCATATTAGTCATATGGCTATTATCACTAAAACCATAAATCTTCCTTTGGATTACCCATTCTCCCAGAGCTCTTTCATAGAGTTTGGAAATAATTCACAATCATCTTCACTGTTGCCAACTTCACAATTTTGGAAATAAGACTCCTAATGAATTGTTTGAAACCTTGGAAAAACAGTAATTCTTTCATTCAATTCTGGGTAAAATGAAAAGCACATACATTATTTGGGTGCTCACCACTTCCATCCTTACTTCAAAATGTTTGTATTTTTTGCCTGACAGGATGATTTTCCTCTTAAAAGACCTCAAAGAATTCCTACAAATAGGAAACAAAGACTGCCTACAAAGTGTCCACTTTCAAATAAATAGGAATAGTAAGGTTATAATACTGAAGTTTAAAAAAAACCTGGAAGATGATAATGGCAAACTATTTACACACTCTTGACACGAAAACAGTATGGATATCTCCATGAGATCCCCAGAAGGCATGGATACATTGAAGACTACACAGATGATACCGAATCAATCAAGCAACCAATCAAGCAATCTACAAATCAATAGCAATAGCAGTACTGTAATGTTGTGATGCACCCTAGCAAGTCACCATGAGGCTTGGAACAAAGGGACAAAGACTGCCATGTGGCTTGGAACAAAGGAACAAAGGCCATGTGGCTTGACCATGCGGCCTTGAAACAACAGGAAATAAGGAGGGGCTGGTGGGTGGATGGACGTTGTACCAAGATTTGAATCCATTGGCCACAGGGGTGGCTTTGCCAGTGTAGCCTTGTCATTGGCTGCAGGTATAACATTGTCATTGGCTGTTTGTAACCATGTGATGCATTGTGTAACCGCCCACTGTAACAGGTAATAAAAAGGGGGCAGCCTTTTGTCTGTTGTTGCTTCACCCTGATAAAATGTGCTTGGTAGCATGTCTCTCCTTAATCCGGCTATCGTGAAGAACCCACTGAGATTGAAGAGGCCTGCGCAGGGCCGACTTCAACTGGTGACCCCGACGTGATGCGAAGTCACATCCTTCTGACAACCCACTGCTTACTTCGTCTGGAATAGACTATCGTGCACACTTTACGTAAGTATGGGACAGAAATTATGCAAAACCCGGGCTGTGTATCTGGAAAAATTGCTTAGTTTAGTCAGGAGAGCAAATTATATTCAGAAACTTAATAATTAGACTGTTTTCCCTGTCACTCAGAAAGATTTATATCTTTTATTGGCTTTTTTGAAAAATTTTTATCCCTTCTATCTGGAGGAGGGGCAATTAGACCTCACCACATGGAGATGCATAGGTCCCTGGCTCCATACACCGCCAAGAGCTCCGCCAGGTGTTCTAGCCCCATGGAAGGCTGTAATGTCCATGCTGGCATTACACTATGCAAAAACAAAACAAGCTGATTTGATAGATCCTCAGGCTTTAAAAACAAGCCCTGAGACATCAAAAACAATGTAACAATCTGACTCTAAATTTACCCCATCTGATGAACCACCAAGGACCTACCCTCGTGGCGTCTTCAGCAAGGATCTACCCCCCCCCGTGAGTATGTGGGCAGAATTCTCCAAGGACCAAGGGGGAGGGCTTGGTGTAATTGTCAGGACCTCAATTATGCAACAAAAAAATTCACAAATTGCCTTCACGTAAGGAGTTAAAAGAATTGTTAATGTTTATTTGGCATTGTCCCTCATACACCTTAAAGGGACCATTAAAAATTGCTGATTGGATTAAACTTGGCTTACGTGGAAGAATTGTTTGCAGGTCTAATCTTAAGTCTGTTGTTTCTTTCAAGATTTACCTCCTCCTTTACCCCCCCCTACTTCTCCTTCTGACTCAGAACATGCTTTTCTGACATCATTTCCTCCCTATTCAACGTCTATGACTTCTACAGCCCCCTGCAGTTCTTCTGCTACTGAAGACTTAATAACTGTTTCTACCTATCCAGTTGATCTTAGTGATCCTAATCCAGTTTTTACGCCCTTACCTTTTAACTTGTTATTTCCTGGCTTTCCATTGATTCAGAACTGCCTCAGTGATGCTTTGTTCGCTGTTAACTTTTCTTAACTTGTGACAGACTCCCCCTGAGAAGAGCCTGCAGAGAAAGCCATTTCCTCCCCCGCAGAGCCATTTCCCCCCACTCTTCTTTTGAAATTGCAGGTTTATTATCGCTGGTTGCCAGATCTGAAGAGTTTGTTTGTTGCAATGAAGACCAACTAGGACGGTTTAAAACCAGAAAAGCCAGCCTAGCCAGTCTTTTCTCTTTCCAAGTAACAAAAGGATCGCTGTAAATGGAGACTCAATCTACATATGACGGCATTTTGTTTCTGTTTCTCAATTTACATATGAATCTTCTCTCTCATACACCCCCCTCCCTGGTTGTTTTGTTTAATAAACCATGGCCCCATGGCCCCCTCCCTTTCTTATTTCTCTTTGCCAATTTTGCCTTTCTTATTTCTCTTTGCCAATTTTGCTTTTCTTATTTCTCTTTGCCAATTTTGCCTTTCTTATTTCTCTTTGCCTATTTTGAATTTATGTTTTCTAGTCTTGTTAATGATTTTTATTTTTGTGATTTGCCTATTTTAAATTTATGTTTTCTAGTCTTGTTAATAATTTTATTTTTGTGACAAATCTTTGCTGTTTTGTATTTTATTTATTATTTATTTATTTATTAATCAAATTTCTATACCGCCCCTCTCCCGAAGGACTCGGGGCGGTGTACAGCCTAAAATTTAAAAAAACATATAAATATACAAAATTTAAAATAATTAAAAATAAATTAAATAATTTGACCGAAATCCCCATTTAAAACCCAAAACATACAAAGCTAAAATCTTAAAAAATACTCAGTCCCCCTAAAACATTTTGACCCTATTGGAACCGAAGCTTCTATGCCAGGCCGGCCTGTCGAAAAAGGAATGTTTTTAGTTCCCGACGGAAGGTACGTAAATCTGTTATTATACGGAGTTCGGGGGGGAGCTCGTTCCATAACGTGGAACGTTATGTCTCTCACCATGCTATGTTGCTGAATGCATCCAATTGTTGGAGTTGATATACATGCCAGCACAGAACAAACATGCTTTCACCCTTGATGGTCTGCCTTATGAGTTTGCCTTGCCTCACAATTTTTTCCTTAATACATTCACATGGATAAATGAAATCTGTCTCTCTTTCACTTTGAATCCTTCCTTACAGTTCTCTCTTGCTTTGTGTTATCCTGCTCAAGTATGCATTAATCACACAGCTTCATCAATTAGTAACAAGACCTTTCTAGGTATTTGGCAATCTTGTAAAACAAATATCCCTTGGCAGCTAGATAATGAGACAAACAATGACAACAGGAAAGCATGTGCTGATTGTGTTCCCTTGTTTGATTTTGGTGAAATTTTTGAAACTCTGTACAACTTCTCTAAAGACAATGTAGTTCTTATGTGGAAAAAATGCATATTGGTCAATACCCCAGAATTGGTCTGGTACATTTACATTTCTGACAACACACCCAACATTTCTGCCACTGTCGCTCACATGGAAAGTATGGTACAAAGCAATCCTTTATCACAAGAAACTGATGCCTTGTTTGATTGGGACAGTTTATTTTCATGACTACTTAATGCTGAGTGGCTCAAAAAATTGGTTTCTAGTATCATAATGTTTGTAGTATTCTGTGTAACAATCTGTTGCTGTGTACAATGTATTCCTTCCCTGTTGATCCTGTGTAGGCCTCCCTCTTCTATCCATCTCCTGGATAAAGAACCAAGAACCAACTACAGCCTCTGATGATTGGACAGAGATGGTCTATGCCCTAGGATCGTGTAGGAGCTGGACGGTGCATAGGTGGGACAATGGAGAGTTGCTAAAAAAATAAAAATAAAAACACAGGATATGTTGTGATGCACCCTAGCAAGTCGCCATGAGGCTTGGAACAAAGGGACAAATACTGCCATGTGGCTTGGAACAAAGGAACAAAGGCCATGTGGCTTGACCATGCGGCCTTGAAACAACAGGAAATGAGGGGCTGGTGGGTGGATGGACGTTGTACCAAGATTTGAATCCATTGGCCACAGGGATGGCTTTGCCAGTGTAGCCTTGTCATTGGCTGCAGGTATAACATTGTCATTGGCTGTTTGTAACCATGTGATGCATTGTGTAACCGCCCACTGTAACAGGTAATAAAAGGGGGGCAGCCTTTTGTCTGTTGTTGCTTCACCCCAGAAAATGTGCTTGGTAGCATGTCTCTCCTTAATCCGGCTATCGTGAAGAACCCACTGAGATTGGAGTGGCCTGCGCAGGGCCGACTTCACTGTAATACCTGTATAGCTCCAACAAGAGCAAGAAACTAAATTGCTGAATAAAAGATATCTTTAAACATGAACGGAGCCAGAAATTCTGTGGAGAAACATTGTTTTCAACATGGATTGAAACTAGGCTGTCATTGGCCTGGAATTACTTCTTTTAAATATTATTATTATTATTATTATTATTATTATTATTATTATTATTATTATTATTATTATTATTATTAATTCGATTTCTATGCCGCCCTATTCCGGAGAACTCAGGGCGGCTCACAACACAAATAACAGTTCACTACAGTCCACTTTAAAGGAATATATAAAGCAACTATCTGGCTGTGACCTAAACATTTCTTTCTCTTATTGATTTAGCAATATGTTTTCTATCAGGACTCTCTACCTTACTACTAAGGGAATGCTTTTTAAATCTTCTGGCTTTAGCTCAAGATTAGTCGACATTTAGGGGGTGGACCATGACAGCTGCACTTTATTTTCTTAAGACCTGAAGCAGACATAATAGTGACATGATGATATTGCCAGAAGGATGAGTGTTCAAAATGTTTACGTTTAAAGGATAATGTGTGCATTAACCTGTAGAGACTTAGCATGACATAGCGATTTTTCAGGTTTGGGCTCATCATAATCCTGAGTTTTTGCATTTTGCCACTATGAAATTCAAAATAACGTTATAGAGTGATTTTAGATGTCCTAAAATAAGGCCAAGGCTATGTGTGATCCAGAACTGGTTGATTGCCCATATCTATTTTAGGAAATGAAAATTTGAGTTCAATTATTTTTCTTAAATTTTGATCTTGTATACATTATAATCCTAATATTCTTTATATATAACAATGTATATGAAAGAAATACATATTTCATTAAATGGAAGAAATATACATTTCATTAAAAAAATAAAAGGAAGATTAAAAACTAATACAAATTAATATAAAATAAGAAAAACAAAAGAAATCAGTGAGAAAGCTAAAACTGCAAGAAAGGAGGAAACAAAATAATAGAAAAATAGAAAAAAATATACAAAGAAGTGGTTTCTGATTTTCTTTATACGGTAGCAGTTATAAGTACAATTATAAATTTACCACTTATTCTATGGTTAAAACAGAACTCTCTTCTATCTATAATCTCTCATGTCATATAATCAAACCCATAATCATGTTCACTTCTGTTTTACACAAAAAGTCCATAAAGGATTTTCAGTCAGCAATAAACCGAGATATTGTCTTATTGCTGATCAAAGAAGACAGTTTACTATCTGAGCAAATTCCATCATCTTCACCCATCAACTTCACTTTTACTTTTTTCCAAATTTGTGCATACACTAATCTTGTCATGTACAAAAATAAGCTTCCATGAGGTTTTTCCAATCATTTTGTCTATCAATATCAAAAGAAAATCCTCAGGTCTAATTTGTATATTGATCTTTACAATCCTCTGAATCAGAATGTACTGTATATTTGAATCCAAAATTTCCTAGCTTTTTTATATGTCTACCAAACATGATAATGTGTTCCTTTTTGTTCATATTTCCAAAATAAATTTGAAATTCATTTAAATGTTCTAGACAATATTTCTGGTGCCATATACCAATAGCACATCATTTAATAAAAATTCTCTTAATAATTATTACACAGTCTAAACTTAAATCCTTTTGACCACATACTTCCCATTGTTCCATCAGTATATTATAACCAAAAATTCCATCTCATCATACATTCTTTCACTTCTTCTCTTTCAAATTTCAGTAAAAAAAATTATACATTTTAGCAATTACGTGTTAATTATGTGTACACAATTTCTATTTCAGTCTCACAATGTTCAAAACCATAAACACTTTTGTCTACATCAAATCTATTTAATAACGGCAACTAAGAAAATCATTGGCAATTATATCCTCCTGCCACCAGCCACTTTGTTCATCAATTCTGTATAATTTTCTATTTTCATATTTTTGTTAACATCTTCACCTTTTGTTCATTAATCTTGAAAACCCTAATGCACTAAATTCTTTTATTTGTCTATTAATGTTTCAATTCCCTTTAAAGGTTCTTCCAAAAGCAACACAGAGTAATTCCCCAAAACCTTTAATTTACAAGTTTCTTTTTAAATCTTTACTCCCACAATCATCTCATCCTTAAATCTCTCATCAATATTTCAAGAACCCAAATGAACAAAAAAGGAAACAGTGAGCATCCTTTTCTTGTTCTTTTTGGCATCTTAAAGGGTTTTGTTAGATTTCCGTTAACAATTAATATTAACAACACTCCTAATATTCTTAATAAAATACAGGTAGTCATTGACTTATGATTGCAATTGGGCCCAAAATTTCTGTTGCTAAGCTTGTTAAGTTGTTATGTGAGTTTTGCTTCAATTACGATCTTTCCTGCCACAATTGTTAAATGAATCTGGTTTCCCCTATTGACTTTGCTTGTCAGAAGATTGCAAAATGTGATCTCATGATCTCAGGACATTGCAACCTTCAGAAATATGAACCAGTGTCCAAATTTTGATCACATGACCATGGGGCAATGGTGGGATTCAGCCGGTTTGTACCACTTCGGCAGAACCGCTAGCTAATTTTTTGTTGCCCAGGCCCAGAATGGACTTCCAAAAGCAGCATCCACAAAGAGAACCGGTTCTTCACATATTTGAATCCCACCACTGCCATGGGGGTGGTGCAACGATCATTTTTTTTCAATGCCGTTAGTAACACAGTCACTATACAAATGGTTGTAAGTCCAGGACTACCTGTATTATATCATTTTTAGTCGAATTTGCTTGAATTTTTACTAGTACAAGAAGCTTTCTTTTTCACACTGCCATTATACTGCAGAGAATAGATTGTAACATTTCAGAGATCTTAGCAAGATTTAATGTTTTTTTTTTGTGTGTGGACAGATTAGTAAAGATACATTCTGCTTCCTACCAATAAGTGTGGCTGTGTTTGTGAACATGCTTTTACTGCATTCTGCACCCTAAAATCATTACTGTATAAAAACTCATTTTCAGTGTCCTTTCAACAGCAAAGAAATTTCTCTGTCATTATATAAAGTGTTTGTATGAAGGCTATGCACTGCAATGGATTTAGAAAGTAAACAAGTAATATTAAAGCAAATAGGAGAAAAATTCAAGCATTTATTTAGCATCTCTGTTGAAGATAGAATGTAATTAATTTCATGGGGAAAGTATTCTAAAAGTGAGCATTAAAGCTCTTATGGCCTTCTGATGCATGTTTCCAATGATGAAACATAGGGAACAATCACTTCAGGTCTTTTTACTCTAGCAGATGTGTATGTGAAGACCTTTTCTCTTAGATACAGTATAAAGAGCCCTAAGCAATTAATATTCTGAGCTGAGACTAGAAGGGAATGGCAAGTGTAGCCATATTAGCTATTTCCTGCCTATAGGACAGTGAAAAACAGCACAATGATTAATTGTTAGCTGAAATTGCTTTCTTTTTATGATAGATCTTTTATCCTTGGATCAGAATTTTGTTTGTCAACCACCTTTGGAAAGTTTAATGAAAATGGAAAGCAATCATACATATTCTTTAAAATCATCAAATATCTAAGTTAGCCACACTTTGAATAAAATTTTGTTTGTCAACCACCTTTGGAAAGTATAATGAAAATGGAAATCAATCTTTCCATATTCTTTAAAAACATCAAATAACTAAGTTATTTCTGAAAGTTTACCAATTGATTCGTTATAATAAGAAAACTAAGAGAGAGAGAGAGAGAGAGAGAGAGAGAGAGAGAGAGAGAGAGAGAGAGAGAGAGAGAGAGAGAGAGAGAGAGAGAGAGAGAGAGAGAGAGAGAGAGAGATGTCAAGTGATTTTTCCAATTTTGTTTTGTTTCATTAGTTTCATGATGAAATAGTTCATCAGTCATAATTCATTTTTATCCCTGATCAGACTTTCAAAGAAAGAAAAATTCTTTAAAACCAGCACAAAGCAGTCAAGATATATTCAATAATAATAATGTAGACATTTTCCAAAAGTATAGGAAAAAGAAAATTGTTTTTGCTAGGTGGGACTGGAATAAGACTATATTAAAATACATGGCTGAAAGCATTCTGTACATTTGACCTCCAAGGTTCTATTTAATAAGATTCTCCTATAATGGATTTTTATTCATTTATAATTTCTATCTCATCTTGTAATAATCTACAAATATCAAGAATGACCTTCACCTTATTCTATTCTGGTGTGATCACATTTCCAAGACTATTGGTGTTCAAAGATTAGAATATCAATTACATGGCATTAAAGAGCTGCCACAATCAAACATGACATATTGAGTTTTCACAGGATCTCACATCACTTGAGTGATAATACTTCATTGGAGACAGTTCTCACATTGGGATGATAGTAATTACAGTTTACAATTGGTATTTGTTTATTTTTTTTATCTTGCAATGCACCTTGATAATCTCTAGGAACCACAGATTCACTTGCTATTAGCTTAGCTGAAAACAAAAAAGAAATATCAAACCCAAAATGAATACAATAAATAGAGTTAGCTGCAATAAAAATATGCTGTTCTTCTTGATCACCTCTAATGTTTAAAGGAAAATATAATGTTAACATATAATTATTCATATATATATATATATATATATATATATATATATATATATATATATATATATATATATATATATATATATATATATATATATATATATATATATATATATATAATTCTACTTCAAACTTCAAGCATATTTTCTTTACTTTCTTAATTTCTTTGATTTTTTTTCTCTTTAAAATTAGTCTCACATCCAAGTTAACACCAATAAAAACTCTTCTTAAGTTACACTCATCCTTTGTTCTCCAAAGAACAACTGTTTTTCTTAGAAAATTGGTGCAGAAAAATGAGCTGATTCTTAAACTTTGGAACACATTAAGAAAGTATTTTTATTTCATTTTTAAATATTTTTGCTCAGACAAACTATACTTAAGACACAGATATGTTAGTTGGCTTTGGGGCAATGTTAGCTAATCTATGCTTTTATAACACTTCAGTTTTTTTGTGAAACGTTAAGCATTCATTTCTCTCTAAGGAATACTGAATTTTAATATAAGCACACATCAAAATCTATACATTTATGTTCAGATGCTGTGTTTCACTGAATAATCTATGATAAAAGCTATTGAACATA